>JBBPMU010000302.1:0-30281 GCA_038090475.1 Wakefieldia striispora | reverse complement strand
AGTCTCTGAGGTTGCATCCGTCCATTCAGTTCACGCGTCCAGACGAATAAAGGTGTCAATGGGTTGTCGGACGTGCGAGCACAAGGACTGGTGAATACTCATCTTGTCATAAGTATTGAATATTGATGCATCACCTTTCCTGGAATTCTGTAGAGGGCAACCGGTCGAACATGATTTATTCTCTCCCTGAGCCACCATTTCCACGCGGCCAGAAGGGGTTCCGAGCCGTCAGACACTCTCAGTTCCAGGCGGTCAAACGAGACACCCAAGAGTGCAGGCTACAGGGAAACAGAATATGCAGGATCACATAGCGGGTGAAACCAAGGACGACGCGCCCGAAGTACTGGAAACGCGTCACTGTATTGTATCATGGCTTGATCATGGAAACACGACTCGGATGATGAGTTCTATTGATACAAGTGCTAGAAAGACAGAATTAGTGCAGTCCAAGCCAGAATTGTCCTAGTCCGAATCGCCTCGGTCACCAACAGCGTGGTTCGTGCTCAATTTGGTGGCGTACCAAAGAATAATGCCGGCTTGTATCTGCCAGGAATTCCAATGCATTCCCCATCTATTTATAAACGTAGTCTACGACGTAATGGTGTTCAACCTCTATCCACGCGTTCCTCCATCGATGCCCTGGGTCGAGTGGAAGCAACAAAGCCATGCGGGGACGGTAAACATGACAGCAGCGGCACCTGATTCTGGCAGATGCTGTCGTGCTTGTCAGTGGCGTACAAACGCGAGAGTGGTGCGCCCACCGTGATGTGGACCCTGCCGCCTGAGGGTCGAGACACATCGTCTACTTGTGGTGCCTGATCGAAGCTATAGTTAGGGTGTGGTTCACTCGCCAGGAAAAGGACATACAGAAGATCCCTGATTTTGTTCCGTCGGACCCCCAGAACGGGGGACATCCTGGTCCACTATAAACAACACTTGAAACTTGAGAAAGATATGCTCACTGTCGCATGAACCCTTCCACCTGACGATTGAAACCCAACCTGACGTGCCTGATGGGATATCAACTGTGACGACGCCAACCATCATCAGGAAAAGGACGCACAGCAGCCGGTTGGGCCGGTCCAACTGAATCTGAACCGCCTTCCGTTGGATAATGGGTCGACGCGCTAGCACTGGGAGAGGCCTTCTTTCGCGACTTCGTTTTCTTTACAGGGGGTGCAACCCATGCTCGCTAGCGATGTGAGATGTGTAGCACGTCGCCACGCACCAACAGGAAGAAAAAATCTCACCCGCTTGCGTTTCCCTGGCGCAAACGTGGAATGGCCCTGCTCGCGCGGCGGATCGCTGGATTCTTTGCCAACGCGATCTCGTGCGCGCGCTGCGATCCTGATGAACCATTTCCTGAACGCTGATTGGCCGTTGGGACTGCTAGGATGCGCTTCTTGAT
This sequence comes from Wakefieldia striispora, assembly GCA_038090475.1. Taxonomy (NCBI): domain Eukaryota; kingdom Fungi; phylum Basidiomycota; class Agaricomycetes; order Agaricales; family Hymenogastraceae; genus Wakefieldia; species Wakefieldia striispora. The sequence goes on along the minus strand of JBBPMU010000302.1, from coordinate 28,873 downwards.
GTACCTCCAGAGAGGACGCCGCCGGTGGTGCACCTGGGAGTGGTAGTGGCGCATCGTGTGCAGCCCCGTACGGTGGATTCTCATCAATACATGGATGGACGGAGGACGCAGGCGATGGCGGCTTCAGGAGATATGAACAAAGATGTGTACACAACGAAGTGGACACGGACCTCGCCATAGTCGAACGCGGGGGCAGGCGCTCTTGACGGAATTTCGAGCTACGGTGTGATAAGCACTGGTTGCGAATGATTAATGAGACGCGGATGAACTCGTACATCAAGGTCACTACCATCGTCTCGACCATGGTGACTAGATGTCTGCAAACACAATGAAGATGTTGGAGGGAGACTCGTGAGGACAGAATGGCGAATGCGTACCGACTTTGGACGCTCGCCGTCTTGTTGCCCTTCTTTACCAGATGCCTAATGTAGTGCGATTTGTACGACAGGCCAACAACGTGTATCCATGAAAACTTACATCAAAATAGTGGTCTGGAAGGATACTGCTAAGGTTGTGAAGGGCGGCCTTCCCGTCCTCTCGTCCTGCAGCAAGATGGTCACCGTTTGGAGAGAGAGCAATCGAGTATATCTTCACGTCATCCTTGATGATGGGACCAATCCGAGAGAGTGTAGTCGTGTCCAGGAATGTGATCGAGCCACCTGCGGCAGTTATGAATTGCCCATTGGTAGCCAGGGCAATAGACCAGAGGTGACCATCAAGAGGTGGTGATTGGACGAGTAGGGACCCCGTCGAGACATCGAAAGACTTGACCGTATTGTCCATACAGGCAGCGAATATTCGTTGTCCTTGACTCGACCATGAGAGCGGGGTGCCAAAGAAGATGGTGGCCGTCTCCGTCTCGATGGTGGCGAGTTTGTGACCGGTGCGGTCGTCGAAGATACGGATCGGGCCACTCCGTTCGCTAGTTGCAATTTGCTCGCCGCTTGGAGAAAACTTTACCCCAGTGACCTCATGGTCATGTTGGAGGGGCCCAACGAGTCTCTCTCCCGTCAAAACACTCCATATGCTCACTTCGTTATCTCCATCTTGAGTACCGGTCGCAAACTTGCTTGAATCGGGTGAGATGTCCACCGCGTACACGGATCGACCGTCATGGACATTGGTGAACACTTGCCGAAGCTCTTTGTTCCACACGCTCGCCCCGTCGCGGTAAGTCCCATACGCAACCCACTCGCGCTCCTTCGACACACAAATGGCGTAGACAGTTCCCGTCACTTCGCCCGCCTTTTGGCCGTCCGCGACTTGCCACCGTTGAATCCCTTCGTGGCTCCCGCTGAAAAGATGCGTACTCTCTGGATGAAACGCGACTGCGAAAACGAAGCTATTGCCGATATCATACATCATAGCATCTTCCTGGGTCGTCAACGCAGTCCAATCACTCCTCTGAACTGCTACTCACCGCTCTTCGTCAGCGACATCCTGGTAGCCAGTGTACAACGTAGAGCTTGAAGGATCAGACAGCAAGGAGTCTTGGTTCACGCGAGTGCGCAGAATTACACTTCTCTGTTCATTCCTGCCTCCCACGGTGATTAGTCTGCATGGGCGCCCGTTACTCGGCTCCTACTCCGAGGGGCTCAGACACCACGCCATTCGTTGGGACGACCAGGTTGTCAGTCTGGCATTAGTGAACATCCATTCATTCCGGCCTAGCGCCAGTTCCCACCAGAAGAGGTCGCCAACGTAGATGCATGACTTGTTATGCAGGTGTTTTTTTTAATCAGCTCTGAATGTTGAACCTCCGTCTCATTATGCGAGCGCCCTCGATACCAACGAGACAAGTTATCATACGTCTCTATTGCGGGTGTGGTGCGTCGCACTCCGCCCTGATTGCGATCTCCGGCAGGCCAAGGTGGACCGAGAGGATGCTAGTGGATGGTATTGTCTACTTGCCGAGAGTTTCTGCGAATACTCACAACGGTTGGATCACATCTCAGTTAGGCTAGCAACGACTTGCCCATCGTTTCGTCTTACGATATGCAGGCAGGTCGTACCCTGAGGATGCTGACCGCCATCGCACGACCCTTGTGGGGGCGTAATGTACTCCCCGGGTACGTACTAATCGTCGTGTTCTCGGAAATAATGGACGAGTTGGTGTTCCAACAGATTGAAACTGATCTTGTAGGTTTCAAATGACTTGTAGCCACTGACTCGGATGTCGTTCTGTAAATCATGAGTGTACGCTGAACAGACTTGTGAAAGGCAAGGGACACTCTCGCCACCCAGTACTTTTAAAACGAAACCTATCGTCTGTACTCGTACGGGAACCGCTATAGGAGGAAGCTCACGGTGGTCGTTGGGGTCTGCCCATGTTCACTCCCAAGACTTACTTGTCGATCAGTTGACTTTATTCAAGCAATCGAGTGAAGGTGCAACCCCGATGACACTTTCTCTCCGTCGCTAACAGTCGTATCGTCATCGCTTTGACAACCCCGCCTCTCCATGGTTTGCCAGCCTCTACCTCCCTTGCCCCTGAAACCATCGCCGGGATAGGTATGCAACGTTGTTCACTATTAGTGACACGTCTCGATCAGTTCCTCAGGGCACGGTGGTGAAGCTGAATCGTCCCTGCCACTCGTGTGCCGATACCAATGCCCGTACCAGCCGACCTGCGCCAGACCGCTCCTCCGCGTAAGAAAGCGTCGAAGAATGTGCCTACTACCGTATCCCTGGGGCCTCCCGTCGAAGACGCACAGATTATAGTTGTTACTGACGTCAATCGGGACGAACATCCGAATGAGCAGCTTCCGACACCACCTGTTCCTGTATTTCATGATCACGAGGCATCTAAATAGCAAGAAGCGGAGGAGGAGCCTGGAGAAGCATCTATGTGAAAGTGGGATTGATGCTTAGGGGATGATCAGGGGGTGCTTTTGCCTGGGTAGTTGGTACTGAGAGGGACAAGGATGAGGAAGCGCGTCGCTAGCATCTCTCGGCCAAGTCAACGCAAATGGGGTGCGTTTGTCCTGCTTTTTGGACCTCTCCCGATCCTACGGCGTTCATCGTTGGGCGAGCCAACTCAAGCCTTGCTTGAAGCGCCACACGACATCGAGGAAGAAGTCACATGGATGGATACGGAGAGACCGTACTCTCAGGACTCAGCATCTTTCAATCTGTTAAATGTGATGCTACTGAGTCCCTCTTCGGGGGTCAAGGCAATTCCAAGCTCGTCAAGTCCCAGCCAATCGTGAAGGTGAATTTTGGCTTCCGTCACCCCTGCCTTTACTGTATCGCGTATCATATCATATGGTCTGGGTATTGCCGTAGTCTGAGCTTTCCCCTCTTTTCTGTTCTTATACGGGTGGACTCCTACGAGACGACTGTGGTGACGGGCATACATTAACCTTCCCTGGAATTCTCTGGAGGGCAACCGATCGAACATGACTTAAAACAGGCTCACTCGAATCACCACTTCCACCCGGCAAGAAGCAAGAGCTTTCGAGCCGTCGGACACATCTCAGTCCCAGGCGGTAAAACAGGGCGCGGGAACACAGACTACAGGGAGACAAAAGAAGCGCAGGAGTACGTAGCATGGCATATGAGATGATACGTCCAAAGTACTAGAAAGGCAGAATGACTAGCCTCATCCGGACTCTGAATCGCCTTGGTCGTCTATAGTGCAACATAAACCCGTCGTCTACAGCGTGGTGACGTCTAATCCTCTATCCATGCGTTCCTTCCTCGGCACCCTGGGTCGGGTGGTAGCAACAAAGCCATGCGGGGAGGGTAAAGGTAACAGCAGTAAAACATGATCCTGGCAGATGCTGTTGCGCTCGTCAGTGACGCATAAACGTAAGGAAGGTGTACTCACCGTGATCTGGACCCCGCCGCCCGAGGGTCGAGAACCGTTACTTGTTTGCAGTGTCTAATAGGACGTCAGTCATTAGGACGCGGTCCACCATTGCCAGGAAAAGGGCACACAAGTACTGCCTGAGTTTGTTCTGTGGAACCCCAGGACGAGAGGCGTCAGGTGTTGGATCCTGGTCCACTATAAGTCGCACGTGAAACTTGAAACGGGTACGCTCACCGTCACACGAGCCATTCCGGCCAGGTCTTGAGTACTTGGAGCGCGAGAGCTGCCTTGCGTTGGATCCTGGCGGGTCGACGTGCTAACAACCGGGGCCTTCTTTCGCTCCTTGGTCTTCTTTACAGGGGGTGCCACCCACGCTCGCTAAAGGAAAGTGTTGTGAGATACGCAGCACGTTGATTACGTATCAACGAGAGGAAGGATCTCACCCGCTTGCGTTTCCCTGCAGCAAATGTGGACTGTCCTTGCTTGCGCGGTGGATTGTCGCTCGGTGGTGATGGTACATCGCCTTCACCAACAGGTAGGCTGGATTCTTGGCCAACACGATCGCTTGCGCGTGGTGCCATCCTGGTGAACCATTGCCTGAAAGTTGATTGCCGGTTGGAAGCGTTGGGATGCCCCTCTGGACGCACCTCCGGAGAGGACGCCACCGGTGGGGTGTATGATGATGGCGGCACATCGTCTGCAACTTCGAGCGGAGGGTTCTCCTCGACATATGGATGGACAGAGGACACGGGCGACGGGGGCTTCACCAAACGTGAACATGGCTGTCCAGACAGAGCGAAGTAGTAACGGACCTCGTCGTAGTCGAATGCGGAGGCAATGCCGGCCGGTGCTCTTGACGGAATTTCGAACTATGGCATAATAAGCACTCTTATTTGGAATGAGACGCGGATGAACTCATACATCAAGGTCATCACCATCATCTCTGCTACGGCGACTAGATGCCTGCAAACACTGTTGGGATCCTTGCGACGGCAGAACGACGAACACGTACTGGGTTGGATTCGGGAGAATGGTTTCCATCCCCACCTGGGATTGGGCGCTCATTAGTTTGTTGTCTTCGCTGACCAGGGTTATCTAATGCGACTTGTCTGCATGCACGAAGACTTACAGTAAAATAGTGGTCTGGAAGGATACCACCAAGGCTGCGAAGAATGACTTTCCCGTCGTATCGTCCTATTGCGAGATGGTTGCTATTTGGAGACAGAGCGATCGAGTATATTGTTGCGCCATCCTCGGTGATGGGACCAATCTGGGAGAGCGTGGATGTATTCAGGAATGTAACCGAGCGACCTGCATAAGCAGCTATGAACAGGCCGTTGGCAGCGAGAGCAATAGACTCGAGGTTGTCACCCTCCATGGCCGGTGACTGGAAGAGCTGGGATCCCGTCGAGGTGTCGAGAGACTTGACCGTATTGTCCTTGCATGCAGCGAATATTCTTCGTTCTCGATTCGACCATGCGAGCGGAGTGATGATGTTGATGTCAGGCGTCTGTGCCTTGATGGTGATAAGCTTGTGACCAGTGCGACCATCGAAAACGTGGATTGGACTACAACGTTCGGTAGTTGCCATTTGATCGCCATTCGGAGAAAACTTGACGTCAGTGACCTCATTGTCATGTTGGATGGGGCCAACGAGTCTCTCTCCTGTTGAAACGCTCCATATGTTCACTTTGTTATCCGCATCCCGAGCACCGGTCGCAAACCTGCTTGAATCAGGTGAGAAGTCCACCGCGCACACTTTTTGATCGTCCACGTCGGTGAACTTTTGCCGAAGCTCTGTGTCCCATATACTTGCCCCCTTGTTGGTCCCACATGCCACTCACTTGCGGTCTTTCGACACACAAATGGCAAAGACCTTCATCCCCGTCACTTCGCCCGCCTTTTGGCCGTCGGCAATTCGCCACCGCTGAATTCCACGTCGTCCACGTCGACTCCCGCTGAACAGGTGCTTTTCGTCCGGATGGAACACGACTGTACGAACGATGATATCGCCGGTGTCAAGCACCATAGCGTTCCCTTACTGAATCGTCAACAGGGTCCCATCACTCCTCTGAAATCCCACCCACCGGTCTTCGTCGACGACATCTTCGCAGTTAATCCTGAATGTAGAGTTCGCAAGGTAAAGGAACGAGGTACGTTGTTTCGCGCCGTGCACAGAGTTGCGCTTTTGACACGTTTCTTTGCATGCGTCTCATGGTGATTAGTCCGCATGGGCGCCTCGTGTCTCCGACGTTCGTGCTACTCGGATCCCACTTCGGGTACTATGCCGGTCATTGGCACGACCAGGTTCAAGTTAGGACTCCATCATCGGCGAATGCTAATATTCACCCGTTGCGCGTCAAAAGGGGCGCCAACATAAATGTGTAGCAGGGGCTTTCGTCTCAGTCCCGGGCGGTAGAGACGGAGAATGCGCGGCGGGACATGTGAAACCGAGAACGAGAAGCCCAAGGACACAGTGGCGGAGGATCAGACGCTACTTCTACGCTTTACTCGTCCCATAGCGCCTACCGGTCAAGCTGACAATGTCCGCTCTGCTCTTACCGCGGCCTAGTATATCTTTAAACGCAGGTGAAGGAGAACAGCCCCCAGCGTCTTCAGATATACCCGCCTCTGCCTTTCATATAACGGCTTAGCGGGCGTGGTAGGTGGCGGTATCGGGCTCTAGTGCTTGGCTGATTTGCTGTGATATGCCCTTTTTCTCCTGAAGGTTCACTGATGGAGGATGTGCCATTGCCCGCTCTGAGGCACCACCATCCAAAGCGGATGTACGAGGCGAGTGTGCGGGCAAGAGAACCTGTGACAGATGTGCCATTTTTACCACTACCTGTGCTGACGTCGTCTAATCAGAGAAGCACGAGAGAACTCATGTGACCTTACGATGTCTATCCTACTCCCAACCTCAGTCGAGAAGAACCGGCCATAGAAGTGGAAATGTCAGAGGACAACTTGAAAGCCTCTACACGTTGTCGTGCGTTTGCAGAACGCTGGCGTGTCTGGGAGTGGTATCCGATGTGGTCCATTGAACCCACAACGCGCCACATACCCACTCATCAATGTTGAAGTTTGTTCCGATAAATGAGCATGAATAAGTAACTACGAAGTTACGTTGAGTTAGAAACCGTAAAAGTCGTGCTTGATCACAAGAATTTCGTCATATCTCGATGCGTGCAGTAGTAGGCATCGCCAATTCAACGAAGTTGGATCCCGCAGTCGCCCTGTTCGTCCACGGCGCGGTATGCCCTTAAGTCGGTGGGACGCATCATAAACTATGCGAACTCTGTGCCCGTACCATGAAAAAGACAACATAGTTTACGATACGACGGCGCATTTTTATCCATGCGTCCCACCTTCACTCCGACCCGAACGGAAGCATAACCACCATGTGGGGAAAGAGAACGCGATAGTTGTAGTGTCAGACCCCGGCAAATACTGATCCACTGTGAGTAACAAATGAGACCTGAAAAAGGTACTCACCGTTAGATGGAGCCTTCCGCCTGACGGTTGGGCTTGGGACGCACCAGTCGCTTGTTGTGCCTAATCGGGTGTTAGCGATGACGACACACCATTACCAAGGAAAGGACGCACCGCAGCCGGTTGGGCACGTCCGGCCGAATCCTGAGTATCAGGGGCATGAGAGCCGCCTTGCGTTGGATCCTGACGAGTCGACGTGCCAACCTTGGCAGGCTTCTTCTCTCGCGACTTGTTTTGTTTTCTTACAGGGGGGGCAACCCACGCTCGCTGACAATATCGTGAGATGCAGGAGACCTTGATCATATATCAACATGAAACGCTCACCCGCTTACGTTGCCCTGGAGTAAACGTGGACTGTCCCTGCGCGCGCGGTGAATCGTTGCTTGGTGGTGAGGGAAAGTTGCCCTCACCGACGGACATGCTGGATTGTGGGGAGTCTTGGCCAACGTGATCTCGCACGCGCCTTGCTATCCCGGCGAGCCATTTCCTGAAATTTGGTTGGTTGTTTGCATCGCCGGAATGCGCCTCTTGTCGTGCCTCCGGAGAGGATGCCACCGGAGCGTTTTGCACAGCCTCAAGCGGTAGGTTCTCATCCACACGCGGGTGGACAGAGGACGCGGGCGACGGCGACTTCATTAAACGTGAACATGGATGTACAAGCAGAACAAAGTGGTCACGGACCTCATCGTAGTCGAACGCGGGGGCGGGGCCGGCAGGCGCTCTTGACGGAACTTCGAACTATGGCGATGAGTACTCATTTAACACACGAGGGAACTCGTACGTCAAGAAGGTCACTACCATCGTCTCTTCCGTGGGGCTCCGACTCGTGGTGACTAGATGTCTGCAAACAACAAAGATGTCAGAGGGGAACTTGCGACCGAACGACGAATGCGTACTGGCTTGGATTCGGAATATCTATTTTCATCTCCACCCGAGATTAGATGCTCGTCCTCTTGTTGACCTACTTGACCAGAGGATGTCTAATACGACTCGTATAACAGGTAAACACCACGTATGCATGAAGACTTACATCAAAATAGTGGTCTGGAAGGATATCGCTAAGGCTGCGAAGGACGACTTTGCCATCCGATTCTCCTGTCACGAGATGGTCGCTACTTCGAGAGAGAGCAATTGAGTATATTGTATTGGTATTACCATCCCTAATGACGTTGCCGATCCAAGAGAGAGAGGACGTGTCCAGGAACATGACTGAGCGACCCGCACCGACGGCCATGAATTGTCCATTGTCGGCCAGAGCAATAGAACACACTTGACCGTCAAGGATTGACGACTTGATGAGCTGGGTCCCCGTCGAGATGTCCCAAGACATGACCGTGCGATCCTTACAGGCAGCAAAGATCCGTTGACCATCATTCGACCATCCAAGCGGGGTGCTAAAGTAGGTCTCAGTTGTCTCTGTGTCGATGGTGATGAGTCTGTGGCCAGTGCGACTGTCGAAGACACGGATCAGGCCAGCATATTCGCAAGTCGCAATTTGCTCGCCATTTGGGGAAAACTTGGTCCCAGAGACAGAATTGTCATGTCCGATGGGGCCAACGAGTCTCTCGCCTGTTGAAATGCTCCATATGCTCATTTTGCTGTCGAGATTTCCAGTCCCGGTCGCAAACCTGCTTGAATCAGGTGATATGTCCACTTGGTGCACAAATTTATGGTCGTCAGGGCGGACGTTGATGAATTTTTGGCGGAGCTCCGTGTCCCATATACTCGCCCCGTCGTTAGTTCCACCTACAATCCACTTGTGATCCTTCGACGCAGAAATGGCCAAGACGTCGGTTCCCATCACTTCGCCTGCCTTTTGGCCATCCGCGGTTTGCCACCGTTGAATGCCCTCTCGACTCCCACTGAAAATATGCATCCCGTCCGGATGAAATGCGACTGCATAAACGGTGTCACGGCTGACGTCAAGCACCTTTGCATGATCTTCCTTGATCATCAGTGTGGTCCGATCGCTCCTCTGATATGCTACTCACTGCTCTTGCTCTTTTTTCAAGTTGACGACATCCTCGCGGGCAGCACACAATGTGGAGCTTGGGTAGTCGAACAGCGAGATGTTTTGGTTCGCTGGCACGCAAGTGCATTACGAAAGCTGCATATTTCATTCCCGCCCTGACGATGGTTGGTCTGCACAGGTGCCTCGTGTCTCCGGGCGCTTGTGCTACTCGGATCCGCCATGCTATTCGTTGGGGCGACCACAGGTTATTACTCCACCATTAGTGAACGTTCGCTCATTACGGTGGTCCGCCCTAGATCGAATAAGAGTCATGGGATTCTATTCGTACTGCCAACTTCGTGGATGCATGACACCAGATGCATGGCCAAAATTGACTGCCAAACAAACCAGTAAGGCCTGGTTTGGACCCCCAAATCAAATATGATCTAATGGTCTATGTCTATTGTCCGAAAATCTGCCGTTGCCAATGAGTGTCACTCCCCTATATGAGTGCCTCCTCACATTCATGCATCGAAAGCCCTCGTTAAAATTGCGTAGCTGAAGTCCGGTTTTGGATATTTTGCGAGGGCAATGTGTTCCTCAGCCCACAGATCAAGGTGGACCAGCCAATAGCTGTGCTACTTGAAGAGGTTGTGGTTAGCCCGCTCCACCCCCGCAACTGACCAGCCGGAGTCCACCCTCTTTAGGTTCCTCCAACCAGTGCCTTCGTGCCATTTAGAAGAAGCTGTGGTGGCATGTTGGGATGTAAAGAAGGACATCGTGACGAAAACGAGCAAGGTCCGAAGTCTGGGAGATAAAGAGAAGCTAAGTGAGGATTACGTGTGTCTGGTTATTGAGACCCCCAAGGGTGAGTGGTTTGGTGAGCGAAAGAGACACGGTAAACGAAATTAAACCGACGAAAGGTACATCTGGTTCAGGGTCGGCTTCAGAGGAGGAAGCCAATTTCACGCAAGAATACGATGTCCAGAACTGCCTAAATAACATGGGGTGTGTTTTGGACTTCGTCGTCTATGGGGTATGTGTTCCAGGCCACCTGCTTGAGTATCATTGACGTTAGGTCTAGCACTCAAACGTTGCCAAGGTTTTGCATTCGTCCGATCTGACCGATTGTGGTTTCCTCAAATTTACAAGGACTCTCGAGGAAGTGCAAACCTTGGGGTACCTTTCCAAGATTATCGATCCCGAAGACCACGTCATTTCTGGTGTCAGTGTGTGGCCACGCGCGTGTGGTGGATTCGTGATCTATACTTCATCTGGCGGAGGCCATCTCACTGATCCTGGGCAACCTGACGAGCATGTGTGGTCAGCGGCAAAACAGCTTGTTGCAGGAGTGACATTTATGCACAAGCACAACGTCGCCCACCTCGACATCAAGCCATCAAATATCCATATCCCTGTTGGAGGAGGCCGTCTTTCGATCAATGACTTCAGCGTCGCTGTGCGGATTATTACACCTGGGAAGATATATCGAGGCACGGTTGGCACGGAAGGGTATATTGCACCAGAAATTGTCGTCAATGACGCCTTTGATCCAACTCGTGCTGACCTTTGGGCGTGTGGTAAGACTGTGCTAGAGCTGATCTCTCGCCGCAGACGAATGACGAGGGAGTTCCTTGTTGAGACTACGATGGTCGCCTCCGAGGTCGTGCCTAATTAAGTAGGAGTATTGTATACCCAAATCTAGGTTTATTCATATATGTATAGTTTGCCAGATCCGCTCACAGTTGTGGATGTGCGTACGTGCCGAGAAGAATGGCTGTCCCCGCAGGAACATGGATGAACCATTATTAGCCTGTTGAAACTAAAGTGTGATCCAGCCTTCTTGAGCACTGTCAGGAACATGGCGCGAGTGCTCGCCTCGCCAGACAATACCCTGAATGCGTATTGTTCTGACCCAACCTAGCCTCACAGCAACTGAGATCGGGGCGGAGCGCAACATTCTGCACCGCAACGGAGGTACCATTCCTATACTATCAGGTATGGCTTCTTGTCGTATCGGTATCGAGGGTTCGCGTCATGACATGAAAGACCAAAACAGGAGCTCAAAAAATGGTGAAGAGTGTTATTTGAAAAGTCGCTGATAGGGGATGATACTACTCGAGTTAGAACATCCACAGTATAAATGCGTTCCCCCACCGACCTCGATTCCAGCTCCCTAATGTCATGGCCCTTGCGCGCTTCCCTATGGCATCGGAAGTGACTGCCCCTCAAGTCGACTTCCTCTTGGGAAGCTTCCGAGTCCTGGGTGACGGCTACACTGACTTGAAGGGCTTCGAACTGCGCGCCGTGGTTACGCTGCAGTTCGCAAACGACCGCATCGCGTCCTACCGAAGATACCAGACGAAACGTCACGAACGTGTGTGTTGGCCAAATCACTCGCCTTTGGGAGTCTCAATAACCAGACACGCGTAACGCGGACACAGCTGTGTTCGCGTTGCGCGTTTTGACCGAAGTCCCTTCCCACTTCGCATGTTAACCCCATCCCGACACGCCGCTACAAATCTGTATTGAATCATGGTATGGAGGCGCTGCCAATGGAGGTCGAACGTGTAGAGGGTGGCGTTCGCAAACGCATCACGATTCAATGAGCCACTTGGCAGAGCAGCAACATTCGCAGAAATTTCCAAAGTGGCGCTACAATCGAATAAATCCAAAACTGAACTGGAGCTGTGCGACATTAACAAGAGTTCAGCGCCACCCAATACCTTGAGAGACGTACACATAATGTGGAGAGTGAAGGCTGCGATGCGCTCTGGTGCAATTGACAGTAACCTTGAAACAATTTATAGGTATTCCCTTCTTTTAGGAACTCCCAAGTTGTGGAATATCAATATTGTGATTCGCGAGTGCAAAGACAACCATAAACGTCCAGCTTTCCGTACCTAACCAAGTTCGACGTCGCTCGTTCTGCTGGTGGATGCATCACTCGTCATTGTCGTTAACTTGCAATGTTAGTGGCACTCTGAGTTGCCCACGGACGATCGAGCCGGCGGCAGACCCGGATGATGTCCCCTGCAGGATACAATGCAGAGGCTATCGTGATCCTTCCATGGCATTTGGTGCAAAGGACGTACATCAATCACGACCACCAAGTATAGGTGACGAGCCCGGATTTCCTAGCGGGATGCGCATGCAAATATGCCCATTCATGGCGTCTTCGCCGCTCGCTCAGTCGCAGATACCCGATTCGCAAGTTGTACGCGTTCGCCGTTTTCCCATGACCATTTACTGTAAGTCTTTCTCTCTACCTTGGATCACGGTTCGGTACGCCACCGTTTATCATATCTACCGCGGATTCCGTGGTGGACATCCCAGTACGTTGTTGTTGTTGTTCTGTTGACTTGGAGTATCTCCCCAAGAACAAGTTCTAAACAACACAACGTCTGCACGCTGTCGCTTCGGTGCAAATCTGTTGCCACGTTTACCGCGGATCTATCGTGGAGGTCTAAACATAGGGAGGCAGGATCAGGGTGGACCTCTGTCGTCAGGTGATTGACAGCTCGATCAATGATCTTTTCATTTCTCTGCTTCCCACAATACATGAGCGGAATGATATGTTCAAAGAAGAGTACCAGAGATTCGGAACGCCATCAAGTTGATCGCTCATACTGTCAGTGTGTCAGTTTTTCAGCTCTCTTTGGCCTGGTGACTGCTCTGTCCCAACATCTGGGAAGGAGTCACCACCATGCTCAAGCTTTACTATGAAGTCAAAGATATGGCCAGCATTCCTGACTTCACTGCATAGAAAGCTGACCCTGATAGTATGATAATCTGAGATAAGATGGCTGCCTGTCATATCCTGTATACCTGAGTCAGCTCCAACACCATGTGCACCCATTTCTGAATACCTCCAGCCCCTCTGAATGACACTTAGTCATATCGAGGTTATCCTTCCCTTCACAACTCTTGGAGTTGGTGTTACATATGCTACCCTTGGACTTAGTATGTTACTCTTGGACCTTTTCTGCTCTATCTCCATTCTTGTTCCTGTGCCTTTGCTTATGCTCTCCACTTCAGTTTCCTCATGTACCTGGTGCTGTGCTGGTTATTACTTCCCTGTCCTCTGTCTTACTCAGTACTTACCAATCCTGTTCTTACTCATCCTCCTGCTCTGATTAGTAATCCTCTTTCTCTGAGTATATAAATCCATAGATACTCTTGTGTATTCTTTAGTTCAAATATCATCTTGAACATTAACTCAAATCTGACCCTCAGTTCCTCCAGAGATCTTGACAATCTCGCTCCTGTCCATAGTCCTCCTTCAGACCTGCCTCTTGCACCTACTCTCGCACTTAGTCTTCCTCGGACGTAATTCTATTGTCCCTTCCCAACCCTCAGAAATACCAGGGCATGCTTTGAACAAGGGCACAACACATACGTTGAAGCCAACATCTGTTTGTCATAACTCTTGAAACGGAAGATCACTCAAATACCCAAAGGACAATAAAAGAGAGAGCGCGCCAGGTTCAAGGGGCGTGCCAGCGATGAAAGCAGCGAGGAGGGAGAGATGAAACTCGTGGAGGGGCGGTATGATGGAAAAGAGTAGTCCAAGTAGTCGAGGAGTTGATCCTTAAATCACACCCTTGGAAGTATGATCAAGTAGATAGAACTAGGGAATAGTTCGTATGTACATGGGGTTTATATAGTAAAGAGGATCGTGCACAGACCATGCTGTGCGTATCATATCGTCCAATGATAAAAGAGAAAGGGAATCGTACGATGTGAGGATCGCGTATCTTCAGGTAATTGTCTATGAGTCAATGGGAAAGGGAAGATAAGGAGGTTGCCAGGCCAATGGCAGAAGAAGAGCAGAAGATAACGTATCGGCCAATTGGCAAGTGCCGGGGTGGTCACGTGTGTCAGATCACATGACGGAATGAAGTTTATACTGACATAGGAGCGTACCAAAAGGGGAACGTCACGTGATCGTGTGAAAGAGTCACGTGACAATAATTACATGTTGGTGCTTGCCTTCGAGGGCTGAGCATAGCGAAATGGTTTGTTAAGTAAAAAGTTCGATAGAGAATGATGAAATCATAACAACTCTGGCGTTCCGGAGTTCTCGGACTTTGTTCCACCTGAGTCGTCCTGGTTCTAACACTGCCAAGCAATGACATGTGCTGTGATACACCAAACTGCACGTCTGACACCAATTCTGAGTTGAAAATCATGGTGCCATGAAAAGTAAGGCTCTAAGATGTGCCAGTGTGAATTGGTGCTTCTCGAGTTCCCCATGTTCTCTAGTCATCCCATTTGTGGCTCTGTGGGCCTTTTGGGGCAGGCTATATCATGATCTGCTGTCATCAAGTTGTCTAAGTTAGTACACACAACAGTAGCTAGGTGAGCACGAAGACCATGCTTTGAGGCTACATTGTGTGACCACTCCTTGGCATGACACCAAAGCGTAATGCAAAAACGGACTCCACCTACATTCATCTGCATATCCCACTGGCAACCTAGCAACGGAGCAGAACGACAGAGACATGCTTTGTTGGCTGAAAGGGGCAACTAGTGGAACTCTGTAAGTGGATGTGGACATCTTCATGAGGCTGGTGGACCATGGTGGACAGATAAATAAATGTGAGTTCAATGGACACTCATCCCACACAGAGTTGGCTGCCTTCCCATCATCACCATGTCCATCAGCAAAACAGACTTTTTCCCACAATATTTCTTTGCACACCACATGATTCAGTTGAGTAAAATGATCAGGGCCAATGTACCAAAGACATATGTTTGATGATAAAAATGTATGGTAAAATTTTTGAGACCAGTTTATAGACAGGATTTTTTTGACATTTTCTGGACAGCTCTGGCCAGTTAGGTACCTTGCTGGAGAAAACTGTCCAGTACTGTCCAGCACTGGCCAGGGGGAGGAATAGTTTACTGATGTCCCTTTATACCTCTCTCAACATCTCCCCTAGCAAAAAGCATGTCCACGATGACTTGGATGATGAACCGACCCCAAAGAGATATAGAATGGTGTCACTCCCATCTCATCCTGTCACCATCCATCTGCCATCAACTTCTCCCCATATCGCTCACAAACCTTCACAGGCCTTGCCAGACCACCTTTCATGACTCAATGACCTCCATTCCACCCTCCAAATTGCCATCATTGTGGCCCTCGCAGAATATAGCAGCTCCCTTTCAGAGCACACCAGATTCATGCCAAGTGTGCTGAACCACAAATCTATTGCTTCCTACACTGACTTAATTAATTTTAATGAGAATGCTCTGAGATGACTATGTTGGATCTGGGAGTGGGACCCTGCAACCCCACCACCAGTTTCCTTTTCCACTACCAAGGATGCCAATCCATTTGTTGTGGCTATGGCACCAAAAGCACAAAAGGACTGGACGTGGGGATCGATGGGCTACATCATTAGCCTTACCACTGATTGCTGCCCATTGAGCAGGACTCCTGGGTCTTGCTGGGGTGGCTGCCTGTGATCTGAGGTGAATGCATTCATATAGTGCTTGTTGCTGTGGTGTCATCTGGGCTGATGGGGCCTTTGGGCTGTTTGATCCATGCTGGTGGACAGGCATTGTTGGAAGTGAGTTGGACCCTAGCATCAACATGCTTGCATGGTGTCTTTGGGGTAAGCAGTCCCACAAGGGGATCTGCATGCTTCATGCAAGCAGAGAGTGTGTGCAGAGGCGATGCAGATGCCTTGGAAGGTGAGGCCTTGCATGTCCTGACCATTGGAGACAGAATGTGATATTCATGACATGGGGTCAGCCTGTTGGGGGACATCGATGGCAGGGAAGGTCTGGCAGCAACTGTGTTCTTGAGGACTGCTGCACCCAAGCAAGGAAGAACTTGCAGCTTGTGATCGGGGAGCTGTGGTAAGTTTGCCAGAGGTATCTCTGGGATGTCTTTGTGGTTGGGATGGTACTGACAAGAAGAGGTGAGTCTGGGGAGAGAGAGAGAGAAACAGACCATTACATTTATGAATGATTCCAGCTTTGACCAAAACCCAGCATGTTGCTCACCCACACAACCCACCCACCTTGTGATCTTGGTTGCGTCACTCATCAGCCCTTGTTGGTATCCATCTCCACCTGAATCCCAATCCTGTATATGGGGCTGTGTTTGCCAAAGTCATTGGCAGCAGCCTTATGAGAGAGCAGATGCAGAGGATGAGCCAGGAAGAGCTCTGTTGACACAGCTTGATTGGCACATTGAAGTGTATTTCCTACACTTTCTGGGGGTGAGTGTGAATGTTCACAATGAGTGCTTTGTGTGCCAACTTTTCCCAGGAAGTTCTTGTCCATAGGTGGATCAACAGCTGGCGCTCGATGGTGTAAACCACTCCACAAGCATCAGGGAAATTTTAAGGGAATGATAATCAATGATAATGGTAGATAATGGATTATATGGAATTATAATCCATTATATACCCCCCTTTGAGGATTATATAGGATTATAATCTCTTCAAAATTTCCCTGATGAGGACGAGGTCATTACTGCGGTGATCAGATCATCAACTGTTCTGCTATCTGAGTCAGATATATTGGATGCACTCAAAATACTTGTGGAGCTGTGTCCATTCTTTTTGAGAGAACTGGAGATTGATGACAAAACATGGTTCGAAATGCTCCACACTGCATGGACTTTAGACACCATGGAGAATGCTATAAAAAGCAGATCCCATGATATCAAAAGTCTGATGAAGCACTTGGTCCCAAATTGACGGTGTCCAGAAGTGGCATGTCTGTAAGCTCATCATCCAAAGTGCATCTGGATGGCGCTGAACACCCACTTAGCCAAAGTTCCCAGAAGACAAGGCAGGAGGTGGGGGGACTCATGAGAGTTGAGGAGATACTCAACAGAGTGCTGAAGCTCGTTGATTAATTAATCATGGTGCTGCTGCCGTTTATTCACACTACTTACCTCTACCTTTGTTGTGTCCTCAATCGAATCGATGCCTTGTAGATTGCGTCAGATATGGCGATGCGTGAACATGTGAGTATTGAGAGATGGGATCTTAAGGATGATCTCATACTGGACTTATGACGTTTCTAACTTCAGACTTCATCTTTCATACGTCATATGATCCAGATCATTCTAGACTCAGATCTAGATTGATACCGGTTCTAGATTGGTTCTAGAACTGAGGTGAGTCACTATCATATTATTCATTTCAGATGATAGTGAGATAAGAGTCCTTAATGCTATTGGATGATAAGGATATGTATTACACATATGATACAATACGACCATATCTTTAGTCATTTCTCATGACTCATCCTTATCTCTTATTGTTCTTATCCTCTCATTCTTATTGGTAGATAAGAACCTCACATATGTATATAAGAGGGGACTCCTATGATGATTCCCCTCAACCAGTCAATTTAACTTCCTTGTCCTTGGTTCACCCATCTGTCTTCACCTCAGCCTATATTCCTTGATTTTAGAACAGTGAGTTATTAAAGCAATTGGACCAGGCGATCGCTTTGATCTCTAATCACCTAAGTGACTAGGTTTTCGCACAGCAGGGTGAAAGGGCAGAGGTTATGGACACTAGGAGAGAGATAGCTCACTAGTGTTGATTGAGGTAGATCAAAGATAGAGCAGAGTGGTCCTTTGTGAGGTGCGAAGTGTGGAGTGGAGTGAACGAAGTTCACTGTCTGGTTAGAGAGCTCTGAGTGAGACTCTCTCTCTTATATACTGTACAGGGAGTACATATATAGTAAACGGTCTTATCTATCTAGAAAGGCCATGGGTGTCCTATTGGACGATATCCAAAGATAACAAGAATAGAGAGATAAGTTATCTCTATATGAAATACTGTTATCTGCCAATGGATAAGCAATCCACCATCATATGAAATAAGAAGACATGATAGTGGACAAGGGTGTTTGTCAGAATGTTCTAGGGTTACACCCTTCATATCTATTTGATATGAGTCTAGAACATTGGAATCAATCTAAAGATTGTTCCATCTGAGAAACAATAGATCAGATCAAAGATTGATCTAAGATCAGGGTATCTGGAGATGAAAATCTGAAGATGAAATACCACTGATCTCAACACTCTTCCTCACTAGAAATGTCAATTATGAATATGGAATCAAAAGAAGATACTTTCGTCCCCGCTCAAAAGCTATCTTGGCTAGATTCTTTGTGAAGATGTCTGCCAGTTGATGTGTGGTAGGAACATAGTAAAGTTCTACCTCCTGAAGAGCAATAGCCTCCTGAATGTAATGTTCAGGGATCCAGACGTGTTTGGTACATCCTTCTTGAGCTGGGTTAGAAGCAAGGAATATAGTGCCTTGGTTATCGACACAAAGTGGAATGGCTGGTAGAAGAATGTGTGCTTCCTTGAATAAGTTGCAAATCCACTGGATTTGCTTGCAACATTCAGTCATTCTGCAATATTCTGCTTCTGTGGATGAAAGTTGAACTCTCTTCTGTCGTCTACTCAGCCAAGAACATATGCCATTTGCTAAGAAGATGGCATATCCAGTTGTAGACCATGAGGTCTCTATGTCTCCTGCCCAATCAGTGTCAGAGTAAGCAAGTAGTCCATTTGAAGGACCATCTGCTTGATATTTAAGGCAAAGATTTGTGGTCTGAGCCAAATATCAAACAATGTAAATTGCCTTCTGCAAATGTTCCTGTGTAGGGTTTGGTAGTGTTGCCTCAGCTTGAAGCTGACATTTTTTATCTCACCCTTTTCATTGTCAATTGCTATTGTATCAAGGTCAATGTGTAGCCTTTAGTGGTAGTTATCACTTCTTAAACATTTGTAGAGATTGCTCCACTCACTCTTGAGTTATACCATTAAGCTGTTCTCTGGCTTGAACAAAGCCAACACTAACATAACTCATTTATATGCAATATTGTGACCTATTGGCTGAATCAAATTGCAAAATTCTTTTTGCAGGTGGTAGATATAAACACAGGCTATGATTCATCTACTGACACTTTACATTTTTATGAAGAAATGAATATGCTACATTTAAAAAGCTGAGAGAAAGCTGAGAAAAGCCAGAAGCTGAGCTGAGGCAACACTAGTTTGCAGAGAACTGTGACATCTTGATTACAGAGTAGGCAAGGTCTGGACAAGTTCCAAGCATGATGTATAACAATGATCCAATGATCAATTGATAACGACTTCAAAGGTTTGGGTCTTCTTTTCCATCATTGGGTCTTGGATTATAGCCAGTTGGAAGTGGAGTATTGACCGGTTTAGAGGTCAGTTGACCGAATCGCTCAGCAACTTTCATCACATAGAGTGATTGATTGAGTCTCAGAGTTCGCTTCTTTCGATCTCTGGTAATCTGCATTCCAAGGTATTCTTTGGCTTGTCCAAGGTCTCTTGATTCCCAATGTTTCATAAACATTTGTTTATATTTGAGGATGAGGGTTCTGTTGTTGCCCATAAAGAGTGCATCATCGACATAAAAGACTATGATTGTAATGTCTTTTTGTTCTTTCTTGATGTAGACTCCTGGATCTACAACAGAACATCTGAAACCCATCTTTTCGAGAGTTCCATTTAGCTGCTTGTTCCATTGAAGCACAGCTTGCTTCAGCCCATAAATTGCTTTATTGAGCTTGCAGACTTTTCTCTCTTGTCCTTTTACTATGAAACCTTCAGGTTGAACCATATAGAGTTCTTCATCTAGTTCACCAAACAGGAAAGCTGTTTTGACATTGAGAGCTTCCAACTCCCAATCTTCAAGGTATGTGAGGGCCAAGAGAAGGCAAACAGTTTCAAACCTAGTGACTGGTGCAAAGGTCTCTTCATAGTCAATTCCAAAGATCTGTGTGAAGCCTTTGGTGACAAAGTGGGCTTTCTTTCTGCCATCACTTTTAACTGCAAATACCCATCTCCCTTTGATAGGTACACGTCCTTTAGGTGGGTTGACGAGTGTCCAAATGGATCTCTTTTGCAGAGATGCATATTCATCTTCCATTGCTGTGTGCCATCCTTTCTGATCTTCCTTTGGTAGTCTCAAAACATATTTATAGTGTTTTGGTAACATTCCTGAAATCGCTTGTGATAGCATCATCCTCATCCATTTGTTGCTGAATAGATGGTTTGTTCTAGAGTCTGAATCATCTAAAGACAGAGAATACTCTTCCTGAATTGGGTCAACACCAGATTGAATGTCCCTTTCAATCTCGATTGCAGGTCAAGTGCCATAGGCATTGTCAGGGAGTATTTGTGGTCTATGCAATCTGGTTGTTGCTCTCCTTTCCAGTGTTCATCAGTCCTGATGAGGAGCTTGACGGAACTCTACAAAGGGTTTGCTAGATTGTCTAGGAGGAAACCAATTCAAGGGTCCAACAGTTGGTATGTCCCAGATGTCATCATAATGCACTTTCTTTCTTTTGTGATGGTGCATATCCCATATATCCTTTATATTTCCTTCATCATCCCTAAAGCGTTCAGCTAGGGGCATATGAAATCTCTTCCTCTCTCTAGGTGGAGGTGAAGGTGAAGAAGGAGGATTGGATAAGGGTGATGATGGAGCTTTTGGAGAAGCTTCTGGGCTGTCTGGAAAGAACAATGGAGAAGATGCTCATGATTCAGGAGGATGTTCTGAGGGAAGTTGAGGTGTAGGTGTTCTTGGTGATCCATAGAACAAAGGAGGGCTTGGAAGATTAAGATCTCATGGTTTGCTCTTAGGTGAAACACTCTTGGAAGGAGTATGGGAAGTGTTTGGACATCCACCAGGTTTAAGGTCTGGTACAGTATGAGAAGAACAGTTTCACATCTTGGTGAAGGTTCTGGAGTTTCACTAGTCTGTTCTTCTTCATGAAAAGGTACATCTGCAGTGTCTTCTGGAATTGGGACTTGTCTGCAATCATTTGCTTTTGAACAACAAGGAAGTGTTTCTTCATCAAATGTGGCCTGTGTTGAGACATAAACTCTATGTCTGGTTTGTGACCAGAATCTCCAACCCTTCGTATTCATCTCATAGCCAATGAATATCATTTCCTCAGCTTTTGGTGAGAGTTTGGATACTCTCTGCTCTGGAGGAATGAAGACATAGGCACAGCATCCAAAGATTCAGAAATACGAGAGATCTGGGATTTTCTTGTATATGGCCTCTTCAGGTGTTCTCCATTCGATTTGTCGATTAGGCTGTCTATTATAGATGTGTAAAGCAGTCTCTAAAGTGTCTTGCCAGAACACTTTAGGTAGACAGGCTTGAAATCAAAGGGATTGGGCTTTCTCCATCAAGGTATGATTGAATCTTTCAGCTTGTCCATTTTGCTGAGGGGTATGTGGAACAGATGTTTGATGTCTGATCCCTCTAGTTGTGAAGAACAACTGTACATCTTTAGATGTGTATTCCCCTCCTCGGTCTGAACGGATAGAGGTGACTCAAGATCCAGTCTGAGTCTCTAAGAAAGTAATCATATTCTTGAGGTTGGTCAGAGTCTGCAACTTGTCCCTGAGAAAGCACAATAGACCATAGCTAGAAAAATCATCAAGGAGAGTTAGAACATATCTCTTCCTTGATCAGGATTCCTTTGGGAAAGGTCCCATCAGATCAGTGTGTAGGAGTTGTAAAGGAGCAGAGGCATGTTTGTCAGATGATCTAAAAGACCAATCTGTCATCTTGCCTTCAGCACAACCTTTGCAAGGTGGAGTAGAGTTAGGAAGAATAAAAGAAGGAGTTCCTTTAGAATGATGCTGAAGCTGGCACAAGGCATTCTTGGAACAATGTCCCATATGGTAGTGCCACAGTGTGAAGGTGTCCTTCATTGTGAGGGATGCAAGCTTCCCTGGAGTAATTGATTTTGACTGAAACCAGTGAAGGTTGTTGTCAGGAAATAAAGAAGATGCCTGTATTACCAGACAATCATCCTTGTTCAAAATAACAGTTTCACCATTGGTGATTTGGCATTTATACCCTTGAGCAGTAAGGGTAGGAACAGACAAAAGTCTGTGTGTAGCAGAGGGAGCATACCAAACATTCTTGAGAAGTATTGGAGGGAGTCCTGTTGGTCGGATAAGGATGTCTCCAGGACCATGCATATGGGTAAGAGTCCCATTTGCAACACTCGCATGTCTGATCCCTTTACCAAGATGAACAAAATCATCAAGATAAGGGCTGACATGGTCTGTACAACCACTGTCAATCATCCAATGATCTCTAGTTCGATGTTTAATGTTCCCAACAGTATAAAGAGAAGCAAACTTTGATTCAGAGGAAGAAAGTACATTTTGTTGAATAGACAAGGGTATGTCTCTAGGCTTCATGCCTAGGTGTCTATCAGGAGGATTTCAACAAGAAAGATGAACGGGTTCGAAAAAGTCCCAAGCGGACCTCACTACAGGCAGTAGTGGAAGCTCTGAAGCAGGTATGCCTGGAAGAGCTTGTCCCATGATCAAACCTCCAACAACAAATTTCGTTCCTTTGATTTGTTTCTTCTTCTTCTTTCTGTTATGATTTCATCATTCTTCATCGAACTTTTTACTTAACGAACCCTTTCGCTATGCTCAGCCCTCGAAGGCGAGCACCAACATGTAATTCGTGTCACGTGACTCATTCACACGATCACGTGACGTTCCTCTTTTGGTACGCTCCTATGTCAGTATAAACTTCCTTCCGTCACGTGATCTGACACACGTGACCACTCGCGGCACTTGCCGATTGGCCGATAGCTTATCTTCTGCTCTTCTTTCGCTATTGGCTCTTCCTTATCTTTACTCATAGACAATGACTCACGATACACATCCCTCACATGGTACGATTCTCTATTCTTTTTCTCATTGGACGATATGATACGCACCGCTTGGTCCGTGCACGATAGTCAGACACTATTTAAACCCATGTACATAGTCGACTGGTTTCCCCAGTCTTATCTACTTGATTCTACTTCCCAGGGTAGGATTTAAGGATAGCTCCTCGACTACTGGGATTACACTCTACCAACAACATTCCGCCTATTCACGACTTTCATCTTTCTCTTCTCGCCGCGTTCGTTACCGGGAAACCCTTAGAACCCGGTGCCCTCTCTCTTCTTTCCTCTCTGGGTTTGTTGAGTGCTACTTCGTATCACTTTCCAGGTGATCTGTCCTCAGGGAGAGATGCAGGTTCCTCAGACAGAGAAGGAGGACCTGCAGCAGAGAAAGGGAGTTGTTATGGATTTCGAGGATACTTGGGAACGAGACGTCGAAATCATTTGGAGACAACTCTCTGGTGAAGAGCTGACGGACATGGATACGTTTTTCTTCCCTACTCATTCCTATGATCGTTACTGGTTTGATCTTTCCTCCACGGCGTATAGAGACCTCACTTGGGAGATCATCGATAGTGGTCAATATGACCCACTTTATCATGACTTCTAGGATATCCTTCAGACTTCGCACGGGAACGCTGCCGTTTCCCACGTTTACGGATGCCCCCGGACTTCTGACTCATTCCTACTGGGAAGTCCCATTTATCTCTCTTCCATTTATATCTAGTGGCTCTCTGCTCTCTCCTTTCTTGGACATGGGACTCCGCATTTCCTTTTATGCATACGTTTCCTTTTACGCGTCCTTCGTTGATTTCCTTTTATGATACACGCGATGCAACACGTCTTGTTGATTTCCTTTTACGTGTCGTCCCTTTATGGTAATCCCCCTAGTATATAAAGGGTCGACTTGTAGTAGATAGCTCCTCAGCTAATTCTATGCATTTCTGCCTGCAAAGTCTTCGCTCCTGATGAAGGTCACTCGACTTACATCTTGCGCTAAGCCCTTCCAGTCTTCTGCCTCTCTGTTGCTTATGGGGCTTCTCTCTTACGAGCGATAGCCAATACTCTGCTCCTAGTCATCGCTGACACTACGAGTACGAAAGGATCCCGAGTGAAGTCTTTGTTCCGCACCCGCGTAACAAAAGAATTAGCTTGTCCCTTGATCCCTGCTACTATGCACGGGATCCGCCCAACTTCACGCCACATATTGTCCTCCTGCTTCGGAAGACTCCTCTGATGACGAACGACTGCCTGCTGCTTCTCCCTACGCCAATCCTTACCAATCTGCACGTCCTTCTGGAACTTCCTCCCCTTGCTCTCCCACCCAAACTAGACGATGAGTAGCCGGATCCTCTCAAGTCCCTGCCCCTGATACTCGACGAGGACCCCTTCTGAACGTCACTCCTGGGTATTCCCCCATCCCATCCCCTCTAGGAACCACTCCCGCTCTTTCCCCTCTCCAGTTCCAATCGACTCTCCCATCATCCCAGCACACTCTGACCACTCGTTCTCCTTCCCCTACCTCCAGCTCTAGCAGCATGTTGAACCCCTCCCAAGACGAACTCAAGGCAGCTTGCCCGGAACCCTTCTCCGGCAAGAGTGAAGACGCCTCCCGCTGGCTGTTGGCGATGAAAGCTTACTTCACCATCAACGACGCAAAGTATAACGACAAGAAGATCGTGATCACCCTCCTGAATCGAATGAACCAGGGAAGAGGGGCAACCTTCTCCGAAGCCTGGCTCACCAAGATTATGACTGCCCCCGTCGCCTCCTGGACTGATACCCTCACCGAAATGGAGAAGGATTTCCGCACCATCTTTATACCCCCTGGCCTCAAAGACACTGCACGAATGACCCTCCACAACATCCGCATGGAAGGGAAACCATTCAATGGTGACTTTGATGCCTTCCGCAGCGCCTTCCAGCTGGAGGCCTCCAGGAGCGATGTCTCCGATCAATCAGTCCTCAAGGATCTTCTTCATTGTGCGGTCTCGAAACAGATCGCCACCATGATGACAGCCTTAGAAAAGGAACCCGCAACTGCGAATGATTGGCTTGACAAGGCCTCTCATTTCTACCATGCGATTGTTTGCAACGATCTGCTCCGGAAAGGAGGAACTTCCTATATCGGATCAACCCCATCCTCGTCCCATTCTCGCGACCCCATGGCCATGGACGTAGACTACGTCTCTCTGACCCCTGAAGAGAGATCCGACCATATCAAGAAGAGGAAATGTTTCATTTGCCACCGTGTCAGCTGTTTTGCTGGCAAACACCGCAATGGGAAGAATTGCGCTTCTATTCCACAGAAGATTAGGATTGCCGAAGAAGACTCTCCTATCGACCCCATCGCTGCCTATGCAAAAGGCAAAGGGCTGAAGCCCAACCAAGTAATTTCCATGCTGGAATTGTTCTCTAGTGATGCTCAACAGACTGTCTTGGCTGAACCGGACCACGAGACTGAAGAAGATGAGGCGGATTTTCAACACTGAGGAGTAGAGCGACGTCTACTACCTCAAGGACAAGGACTCCTGTAACAATAGCTCCCATTTTTGTATCCTCTTGTTATGAACCCTATATTTATTCCTGAAAGACGCTACCTTCTACTGACACTTTTTAAACTTTTACGTAGAAACCCTTTTCTTGCGGCAATCCGATTGAAGAGCGCCGTCTACCTGTACTTCCAAGATCACGTGACTTGACGTCACCTGATGTCTATCTTTTGGTACGCTCCTGCAACAGTATAATTTCTTTCGTCACGTGATCTGTTGCACGTGACCACCTCGCGGCACTTGCCGATTGCCGTCGGTCGAGACCTTCAGACTTATTCCCGGCGGCTTCTCTTTGGGAATACCCCTTTCCACTTTTGGACATATTGACGATTTCTCACTTAGTCATATCTTCTTACGAGACTACCCGATCGTGATCGTATCGGAAGGCACATGCCATAGAGAGCTGTGCGTTTTACTCATTTCCTCTTACTCATGATACGCTGCCATCGGACAGACATTACCATACGCGGATTACCAGGTCTTACACCTGAAGGGCATTTGCCATACTTAGTATTTCCTTTCTCGACTTCATGGTCTGTGCGCATATCGCCAGACACTATTTAAGTAGACACCCTGTAGACTGGATTCCCCAGTCTTAGCTATTTCGAAAATACTACCCAGGGTACTTCGTCTAGGCAAGACCTCCTTAGGAATTCTGAGGAGTCTACTGGGAAACACTTTTCATCTATACTCCTAGCCAGAGGATAAACCGGCGCTCTCTCTCTTTGTTACTTTGACGATACGGGTGGGATCCCAAGACTTCGCCTTTGAGGTTTAGGGTTCAACCTTCGACGTTTCTGTCTCGTTTCACCTCTCCTGCAGATAGGGCAATACACGTTCCTGTATCCCTTTATGCAGGAAGGACAGGAGAAATCGTCGCCACCACCGCCCTCATCGACTCCGGCGCCACCGGATCATTCATCAACCGAGACTTCGCTGTATGGAACCGAATCCCTCTCATCCAACTCGCTGAACCTATCGGAGCCAAGAACGTAGATGGCACCAAAAACAAGTCCGGAGAAATCCGCCACAAGGTATTCATCACCCTGCGATATGCTGACACCAAACATCAGCAGGAACTTATGGTGATAAACTGTGGATCTCAAAATGTTATTCTGGGGATGCCTTGGCTAACTAGGGTAAACCCGCGGATTGACTGGACTACTAGGACCATCGAATTCGACCATGGAGTCAAGGTTCACCAACATGACAACCCTCTAAGGGAAGCGCAAGCCTACCTTATTCAATTTATCGACAAGAACCCGGACTGGGTATCCAAGGCCAACTATGATGCTAGGCAGCGAGCCATCAAACAGCGTTTTATATGAAAAGCAAGAGAAGCAAAACTCCTACCAGAAGTAATCCAGAAGGTAACCCTATCGACCACGATTGCAACGCAGAAAAAGGCTCTGCAGGTAGCATTGCCCAATGCGTTCAAACAATTCAAGAAAGTATTCGATGAACCTGAGGACAGTTTTATTCCCCTGTCTCAGGACTTTGACCACGCCATTGAACTTAAGGATTTGTTCGTCCCACAAAAGACGAAACCGTATTCCCTCAACCCAGCCGAAACTACCGCTTGCAAGGAGTTTATTGAGGAACATCTTGCCAAAGGAACTATACGCCCATCCAAATCTCCCCAGGCGGCTCCCTTCTTTTTCGTTGCCAAGAAGGACGGAAAGCTCTGACCTTGCCAAGACTACCGCTATCTCAACGAACATACTGTCAAGAACGCATATCCCCTCCCTCTTATTCCAGACCTGATGGATAGACTTCGCAGCTCCAATATCTTCACCAAGATGGACGTCTGGTGGGGATTCAACAATATCTGGATTAAAGATGGCGACCAATGGAAAGCGGCATTCATCACCCCGTTTGGCCTGTTTGAGCTGCTCATCATGTTCTTTGGAATGTGCAACGGCCCTCCCACCTTTCAGGCGTTTATGGACCACTATTTCGGCGACATGATGGCTGAAGGATGGCTCATCATTTACATGGACAACCTCCTTATTCACACCAAGGACGACCAAAACCTCCACAACGACTGGACTCGTCGCGTCCTCGAATGAATGGCTGAGCTTCGTCTCCACCTCAAGCTTGAGAAGTGCGCTTTCTCCAAAAAATCTGTGGATTTTCTAGGAATGATTATTGCCAAGGGTGAACTCCGTATGGACCCCTCCAAACTCTCCGCTATCAGGGACTGGGTGGCCCCCACCTCCGTCAAAGGCGTCTGATCCTTTATCGGCTTCTGCAACTTCTACCGCAAATTTATTGCCGATTTCTCTGCTATAGCCGCCCCTCTTATCGCCCTCACCAGGAAGTCCGCCACTTGGGAATGGAAGTTCAAACAGCAGCATGCTTTCGATGCTCTCAAGAACAAGTTCCTTACCTTGCCGGTCCTCTCCATGCCGGACCCACAGCACTCGTTCACCGTCATGACCGACGCCTCTCTCACTGGCACAGGAGCTGTCCTCATGCAGAAAGATGTCAATGGAGACCTCCATCCCTGCTCATACTTTTCTTGTATGTTCTCCCCCACCGAGCGCAACTACGACATCTACGATCGGGAATTGCTCGCCGTCATCAAGGCCCTTGAAGAATGGCGCCAGTATCTTAGTGGCACCTCCCATCCGGTTACTGTCATCACCGACCACAAAAATCTCGCCTATTTCAAGCAACCCCATAAACTTACTCGCCGACATGCTCGATGGATGCTTTTTCTCCAGGATTTTGACATCCTCTACGACACCCGCCCAGGTTCCTATATGGGACCCACCGATGCCTTATCCCGAAAGGACCTTGTGGACACCTCGGAGGATAATCAGGACGTCACCCTCCTCGATCCTGAACACTTTATCAATGCTATCGATGCCGATTTGGCCACCAAAATCGCCGAATCCACCACCACAGACCCTATCGTTCAGAAAGTGCTGCTTGCCTTACAGAATGGTAGTTCCCTGTTTCCGCGCGCCTCCCCGCAAGACTGGGAATTCCACGAGGGTTCTCTTTTCTTCCAGGGTCGCCTTTATGTTCCTGACGATGCACGGAAGGAACTCGTCACTTCAATCCACGACTTGCCAGCTGCTGGTCACCCGGGCTATTTTCACCTCCTACACCTCCTTCGTCGGGACTATTGGTGGCCTGGTATGGCTACTTTTGCCCACAAATTCATTGCCGGCTGTGCCACCTGCCAAGCCAACAAAGTGATCACATCAGCAAAACAGCCCTTTTCCCACAATATTTCTTTGCACACCATATGAGTCAGTTGAGTAAAATGGTCAGGGCCAATGTACCAAAGACATATGTTTGGTGATAAAAATATATGGTAAAATTTTT
>JBBPMU010000301.1:0-30453 GCA_038090475.1 Wakefieldia striispora | reverse complement strand
TTTGTAGCCAAGAGTGAGTACAATATTTCGTCCCACCAAACCTAAGCAACATTCCCACCCCTGTTTGCAGTATGCTTCACACACTGCATTGTATTAAATTATTGCAACAGTTTTTGGAGTCACTGTAAAGTGCTTAGGATGCTTTGTTATGACGAAACAAGAAACTCACAGCGCAAGAACACGCTTGCCTTCGCTCGACCATTCATTCTGTAGGGCAGATACCCTTTGCAGTTCATTAAATCCGAACGGTATGGTAGTGCCATCACACTGCAGAACGCTGGTGCAAGAGGGAAACAGTACATCTGGACCACCCTTGACGAGCATCCACCCGAAGGCATTGTCACCTTTCTCTTCGTTAGGAACTACAACAGTCAGCGCCCATTTGTTGCGAGAGTTAAATGGGATCTCGAAATGCTTCGTCCAAGATGTTAGCAAGTTTCCGGTGTCGATCTCCAGACTAGGAATGGAAAGTGCCTCAGAAAAGCGCAGGAGCGCGGTATCTGTTGGGTCGCCCTTGATCGTGCGCTTCTCCATTGGCTTGTCTACCGTCGATGCGTCAAATTTAGCAGCATTGCACAGCCGAACGATCTGATGGATGGCTTTAAGACCAGCAAACTTGGCCTGTCCCGAGGTTCCTGAGACGTACTCGTGAATACCACGAATAGAAAAATCATGGTTGACGAAGCCGATGTTCTCCAGCATCTATAAACCTGGTAAGGGCGAAAACAAGGAAATACATTGCACAACGACAAACCATCTTTCCCTCAGTGAGGGTACCTGTCTTATCGGAGCATAAGACAGACATGCACCCAAGGGTTTCAATAGTAGCCAGGTTTTTGACCAGCACAGAGCGCTTCGCCATACGGCGCGCAATGACGGTCAGAGAGAGGGCGACACAGACGGGTAAACCCTAAGCGAGAGGAGTCAGATCGGCAAAAGGAATAGCGGCTGATGGTAGCGTACCTGCGGAACAAATGCTGTAAGACAACCGATGGCGTTCACGATGGCTGTGCTCGTCGTGTCGTAGCCAGGGAACGATGTCCGGAGCCAGACGCCGTACAGAAGGAGTGAAGAGAGGAAAAAGAAAAGAGCACAACAGGATATGATCTTCGTGAATATCCAGATCTCCCTCTGAATCGTCGTCAGCTTGAACTTCTTTTCGCCGGACATGGCCACCAAGCGACCCATCACCGAGCGGTCTCCAGTAGCAAACGTGACACCAGTGCAGGTTCCTTGAGTGACAAATGTTGAATTTAAGGCAAGATTACGGGTTTCGAGTGCATTGTTCGAAGTTGCAGTCAATACACCCGGTATCATGTCACTGTGCATCTCTTAGTCTGTCTTGCAACAAATTTATGGGAGGCTGGAAAACTCACCTCTCACCGGTGAGTAAAGAACGATCAAACCGAAGGTCAGATGAGGCTTGGACTATTCTCAAGTCTGCCGGAACGCGATCACCGGGGCCAAGGACAACGACATCACCGACAACAATGTCGCTGCCAGGAAGGAGTACCTGTTGTCCATCACGAATCACTGACGCCTCCTCAGCAATGAGAGACTTGATTCCTTTCATAATCCTGCTAGCATTCCAGTCCACCAGCGCATAGAACGTGGCTGAAATGACGATCACAAGCAACTACGGTCGAAAGTAAATGGAAGTAGTGACATCAATCCACCTGTAAAGCACACACCAACAAGACTGCAACGCCGAGAACAAAGACCTGGGGCGGATCTCCAATTGGTTTGTATGATACCTGCAACAAATGATTGTGAACCATGCAAGGATATCGTGAGTCATAAATCACGTACAGTAGTCAAGACGAATGCGATCCACATGAGGAAATTGAAACCACCAAAGACATAATTGAGCGCCTTTTTCCAGTACTGGGTAGGGGGAGGACTGATGACATTCTTTCCAACCTTGAGCTTGCGCTGCACGGTCGCAGTGTCCAAGCCGTGAATAGGATGGGTGGAATAACGGGTGTACACCTCCTCCGAAGTGATGAGGTGGACATCGATGCTCGCAATAGCATCCGCCGGATCTGTGCTGGCTTTTGGCTTCGCTGGGAGGTCCTTTTCCTCCACACGAAGGGAAAGCGTTCGGTAACTGGCAAGGTATTGAGTTTGCGATCGAGAGCAATGCAGGGTACCAATATATTTACCCTATCTGAATGCCGTATCCAGTGGTTGTGTTCACCGCGGACGCCGACACCTTCGAGTTGGTCTTCTCCATGACGGGGATGAAAATTCCAGACTTGGGTGGGATTCTCTTCTCTCCCTGGATTGCTTGCCATCGTTAATATTTATCTGACGACAGGAGCGCAGTAGTACGGTATGACGGTCGCGCTGTTTTCGCTATTCAAGATTTATTGGCACCGGCTACTATTTGCATCATTTGTGACTACTCGCTTGCATTCGAGTCTCATGCTTGCTGATTCCTGTCGCGTAAAGAGCGCATCACTGTAGCAACACCTTGTCAATTCAAGCACGTGAATGTGAGGTGGTAACTACGATGGGCACTGGGCAACACACCGGGCATTCAAGAGTATCTGGTAACTGGGAGGAAAATTGTCCCGCGGCTTAACCGTACTACCAGTTAAGTATGTACATACCGCATGTAAAAAGTTCCTCGAGATAAGTATCTTGACGATCGGCGCGCGCTTGGCAACTTCATCACGATGTTGGCAAACACCACCAGCACTGCCTCGCCAGAGTCGTCACGACATTTGTATCTGTGATCTGTCGCAGGGTTGGCCTACTGACGGACGTGTGGAGCAACCCAGAGACCCAGAGCCAATACCAAAAAGCCCTCTACCCCCTTGGGGCACCAAGCTTTCAGTTTTCAAAGGCAACTTCCGGCATTGCGAGGTTTGTGTGGGCAATTATACTAATTAGCACAAATAAGGTCCTCGAGTTACATGCCAACACGGAAGCATCTCTACAGCCCCAATACCACCTCCAACTCTGAAGCTGGAAGCCGACCGTGGAACAGGACCACGCTCTATACGGGGGACTACGAAGTACGGGATAAAGGGCTACTCCTGTATCTCTACAGTGATCGATGGTAGATATACGGCGGTGCACGTGATAGTATGCCAATGGGGCTTACAGAAGCCTCCTGTTGCCGCTGGCGATACGTGGGCTTCGAGGTCCTTCAACCACCGGCGGAACGAGAGATCCTTGCCAGCGGCTTCCAGTGCTCAGCATGGCGCACTTCGCCTAGGCTGGTGCCTTGACTTTCTGCCTCTACTGAGGGTCCTGGGCGTCTCGTCGACTCCAGGAAGGGACGATAGCTCATTCGCTGCTGCTGGGTCGTCGAACTGGACGACGGTGCTGCTGCTTGAGTCTGGAGTGGCGAAATTACAATCATACTGGGCTGGTTGGGCTATACCATAGGAGTCAGTTCCAACTCCGCATGCAGGAACTTATGATGTACCTGACACTGTCGCCTTTGCCCCTCCACCTTGCCGCCTCTATCTCGAGGCTTGTGGCATCTGTTCTTTTCTGCTTCGCACAGTTGAGGCAAGTGCATTCAGCCACTCCGCTACAAGGCGCTCCACCCTTTTCGCGCTGGTCAGGGCAAGTCGCGATCAATCCTCGTCGGGTCCTCCATCCCACTCGACGATTTGCACCTCGTCGTCATCGTTAACGAACTTCACCGTTCGCTGGAAGGAAAAACTGGACAGTTCAGGAGGATCGGGTAACCGGTTATGCGACGTACCTTTCGTTTTGCGGTCATCCGCACCACCGTTCCTTCGGCGATCCGGTCCGAGCATACCCGTTTCGACGGGGAGGCATCCTCTGTCGTCTCGCCGCAGCCCCCCTCGCCAGCTTCTCTGTCGTTCCCTTCAACTTCCTGTATCCCGCGGCTGTCTACCCGCGTTTCGATCCCATAACCGTGTGCCTTCTTTAGGTAGGTTTGGAGTTAATTCTATCCGTTTGTGCCAGATCGTTTCCCACATGCCAGCACCATCTCCCACTCCTTCGACCACATCTCTTACTCCTCGGCCAACTCCTTGTCATCTAGGATGAACATCGTTACCTGAACGCGTATTTGTTCACGTCGTCGCAACAACTTGGCAGTCGCTGCCTTTGGACTGTCTTCAGATAGAAGAGTGGCTAGGGCGAGGGTCGGTATGATGTGTGAAGCGATGTGAAGGTGATGAGGAAATCTGAGAAAGAAGTGGTAGGTGACTCTGGGAACATTGTTCCAATGATCGTGATTCAGACATTGCACAGTAGTTTGGTTACAATGTCATATGTGCGGGTTGGCTCGTTATAACATGCCGGCTAATCGAGTCTGAATGTACTCTCAATGTCGACTGGTATTCCTTACTGTTGTCGCAAGTAAATATACCTTGGACGATTCGAGAAAGACTCGACCTCAAGTCGGACGCAGCATCTCAAGCATCCATGACTGCCGCGTGACGGTCTCCCTAAAATATAGCGGACTGCGGGATTGATCATCGGATACTAATGGCCTCCTTGTCACATATAGCGCTGTTCCTCCGAAGCTTCTGCGCCTTTGATCGCCATCATGCCCATCCACCACATCGGTGAGTTGCTGCAGCGTCACGGTCGCAGTCCCTTACACTGTCCATAATCTCCGCATCTGACGCATCCTGGTTCCTCTCTTTGACTCGAGCCAGTCCTCCTCAAGTTCAAACAAGGCATCGCCCCCGCCGATGTCGAAAAAGTCAGAGCGAGCCTGCTCACGCTGCCCTCATTGATACCGGCTATCAGCGGTGTCAAGGCAGGTCGAAAACTCATGCACCCCCTTGATCATGGCTTTGACGAAGGTATCCGATGTGCTCCCAACCATGTTCTCCCAGTTGGCTGACGTGACATTGCTCCTGATAATGTCCTTGTCAGGTGTCATCTTTGTCTTCAAGGACGAAGATGCCTTGAAAAAGGATTACATACCTCACAAGGAGCATCAAGACCACGTA
Source organism: Wakefieldia striispora (assembly GCA_038090475.1). NCBI lineage: Eukaryota > Fungi > Basidiomycota > Agaricomycetes > Agaricales > Hymenogastraceae > Wakefieldia > Wakefieldia striispora. The sequence continues at coordinate 25,504 of JBBPMU010000301.1, read as the reverse complement.
GCAAGATCGGAGCCTTACCTCGAAGGTCGGTCGCATTGCCCATACCAGTCCTTGTCGTTCGTTTCTGACTGATACCAATTTGCCGCCGCAAAATATAGATAAGTTGATATTTGATATTTACACTGGAGCTGAAGAGTGAGCGAGAAATATGTAAAGGGGGATTACCGTGATTAATAACTTTCATATCCACTATCATTGAATGTCCCTCGAGTGCGACAGAAACAGTCCAAAGTGTATATGCTATCATGACGGTGCTCAATCGTAAATCGGTAGTGGCATAAGCCTGATTTCATGTCACGTGAATCAGCATTTATATTGCACAAACCCACAAACTCTACTTACTTGTCTGCATTGAACAAAAAATTTTCGCCGTCGTCCTCGCCTTCCAAAAAGTGTGTCGGATGCAACACTGCGGATGGCCATTTATGAGATCGTAATAGTGACGGAGTTGGTTGCCTTGCCTAGATGACCGCGGATCTGTTTTAACAAGTCCTCCATCTCTCCCAGCTCTCCCTTGTCAAACGGCCGAGGTCCGCGGATACTCCTCCCTCGGCCTAGTTCCTTCTCCTGCGTGTGTTGTGATTTGGGCGCGGTCGTGGGCAATGACCAATCGCTGTCCTTTTCATGTTGGTAATGAAGTTCGTCGACGCTTTCCCCCGGGGGATTGGACCCGTTCTCCTCGGAATCACTCGACAATGACGGAGCACTCGTCTTGGTCTGATACCGAATAAGAGCGACTCACAAAGGGCGTGACCCACTCACCGTCTTCGTGAACCGCTCGTGGTGAGCAATGAAGTGCTTGTATTGCTTCCAGGTAGTCACCGTGTCATCCGGAATTGCATGGAACACCTTGCGGTAGATTTCCGTCTACACAAGCTACTAAGCCGAGACACTTGGTAACAATCGAACAAAGCACTCACATTGTGTTCGGCACATGCCACCCAAACGTCCTCCCAAAACCCAACCGAGATCGGATCCTCGAAATCGCCGGGATAGACGTGCGGTGCTGGTATCGATACCGGCATTTTGCCCTTGTGTTTTCTCCGGCTGGACCCCCTATATGTCGTGCTCTTGTCCTCTACCGAATCTCCATGATCAGATACAGAGCGTAAGGGGTCGTGTGCACCCTGCGGACCTCCATCCACCACTTCCCACCCAGTAGCACGTGCGTCGAATGGTGTACTGGCGTGAGACTCAGACAGTCGATCCTCGTGGGAACTCAGCACCTTCGGATGGTCACCATTAGACGTCCCCTCCGTTTCCAGCGTGAGCGGTTGGCCCCTGGGGACTTTCGTTTCGACCGCGGGGACTCCAGCACTAGTGAATCCAATGGGCTTCTCTTCGTCAAGTGGGGATAGCATGTGATTCTCCTGAAGTAGTGGCTCCTCTTTCTTTGCATTTGGTTCGCGTCTCTCGCCCTCAGCGACAGGTGAATGGAATACCTTCGACAGCGATCCAGCAGCAGCGTGACCGGCAGCGCGGGCACCTCGAGTCGGATGAGCAAAACGACCACACGGGTAGAAAAACCATGCACCTTCTTTCACAGAGCGTAATGCATCGTGGACTGGTTGTTCATGCACCACCTCCGCGGTCTGACGACTTGGGGATTCCTCTTCCGCATTCAAATCCCATTTGCTCTGGAGAGGTTCGCCGTACGACTCTTCCTCGCGTGACGCGTAGTCTTCGTCACTCAAGGCATCCACGTCAATCCCAACATGTTCTCGCATCAATCGAACCCGGAGCGTGTGCGCGAATCGCCCAACTTCAAACGGTCTACCTGCCATCGTCCTGTGTTCAAGCTGATTAATCTGGGACTCGACAGGATCCGCTACGACATACCCCTCGATCATATCAGTATCTCGAATGACGGCGGCTATCTCAGAATCTCGATCACCCCGCTGGGATCGCTCATTAATGTTTGCACTTCCGATGATTGCAAGTCTGTCATCGACGATGCAGATCTTGCTGTGAATGTACACCTTGAGTGTAACCGTTGTTAGTCCACGGAAACCGATGCAGTGTCGGCGAGCTCACAATCTCAGTTGTCAAGGCCCCATCGCGCATTTTGGCCCAATTTCTCAATGAGAACACACAAATGTAATCCTCAGGCTAACAAAAATTAGGACGAAAAGATGGTCAAGGAGGTCGCAGCTCACTTCGATTCTTTTCGCCCGCAGTTGCTCATAAATCGAGCGTTCCCCTCGAAACAGCGTGCGATTTTGACAATCAAGGATGATTCGTATCTGTCATAGCTATGTCAATCTCACTAGGATGCTAAGCATCGGCGAACATACCGCACTGGCATCGCCGTGATCAACCGGGAAGGGGAACCCAGGGAGTAGTGGTATGACGATACAACATTTCCATGGGGTGCCGTCTTGTTTCGCGCGAATGATACGTCTGACGATAGCGTCTCCGATTCCGTTTTCGATTTCCACATCGCTGACGATCGTGCTTCAAGCTAAATATGAGACCAATATTCGATTTCACGATACGGGTGCTTACGATGAGATGAAGAACTGGTTTTCAATATACACAAAATGTTCCGAGTTGTCAATGACTGCTTCGTATCAGAATCGATGCTCGAGACCATTCCAAAGGGGCATACCTGCTATGTACGCTTCTTGGATAGAGTGTTCGATCCGATTTGGCGTGCCGAGCGACCACGGTCCGGCCGAACGACAAATCTGCATCTCACAGGTCCCAGTGAGGCCTACAGTTTCCAGTTCTCCAGGTCTAAACTCTGGCGGAGGCAGCAAGAATGGCATAGGCCTTGTATGATTCTTAAGGGAGACAGGTTAATGATTAGACATTTCGGGCGCAGACATGCCGCCTACCTTGATCCGTAGTAACCAGTTCCATCTAGTATTATCTGTCAACAGACGAAACGTGTGTAAATCCGCTACCGCGCACCTTTCCACGAAATGTCGAGCAAGATCGCGAGCTGGTTGGCCGACAACTTGCATACCAACATCGTGCCTGTAAACAGTTAACATTACCAATACCAATACCCATATCCACGAACACGTACCAAGGCATTCTTGGAATTTTGGAACGATCATACATGTCCTCCTCAGGTTTGCATAGAGTATGGAAATCCAGCACCCTCGGGTTACTATAATCCTTTCCTGACGTGTCCTGATTGTTAGCCCAAAAGAACTAACGTACGAGCCCGTCAGCAACCAACCTGGCCATATTTCTGTTTCGTCCGGTGATAGTTCTGGATCGTCCACAAGGACATGTTGTGGAGTGTCCCATCTAAAGACGATTAAACGTGCTCTGTGGAACAAGACACCTAACAAACCTCCCAAAGCAAAGGTCTATTCCTCCCATGAATGCAATCGTCTGGTCAATTACACAGATTTTCTCATGCTGAAGTAAGAAATATAGGTGCGAGAGCTAGGAGATCGCTGTTATTTACTTACGTGGGCCCAGTAGAATGTGCCCGTCTGGAAATGTGAGGGAGAACGCTGTATCATGATATTTTCGTGAAGAGACGACAGCTTTTGCTTCGCGTAACTGATATATGGAAATGTCAGAAAAAAAAAGAAGTAACGGAATCCCGCGTACTTGCTGTCCGTTGGCGTTGTGCGGCTTGACACTTCCTTGCTAGTTACGACGTGAATCTGCGACAGTATGCATCATGGGTGGGCACTCACTATAATATTACATATATCTTGACCCCTTCCTTCGCCTTCCTTCCCAGGACCTTATCCAATCGATACTTGTCCTTCCCCGGACGTCGTAGTTGTAACTCTGAGACAAGTAAATGGAGGGGCATAGGAACTCTAAAGCGAACAATCATACCTGGCGATAGCCACCAATCATGGATGTATATGGTCTCTTTCGCCATCATGAGCGCTCTCGACAAATTCCACATGTAGTCGCGCTGTAGGCGAAGGTGAGTCACTAGTACAAAGAGCCGCAACCACGCACTGACCCCATCGACGAGCCACTGCGCAGCCACATTCACCCGTACCGGTGAGAAGCTGTCAAAGCGATTCATTGTCACGAATTGACAAGTGACTGCAGCCTTCTCCAACGCTGTGATCCATTGTAACATCTGGCGCTGGAGATAATGCGGTGTTAATCATATCCAAGAAATCGACCAGACCCTTACTTCGTTTCTTGCAAACAGCTTCAGCCTCATCTGTGAATTCTCTACATAGAACGTGTGCTTTGAAACATCTTGCGAACGCTTTTTTCGCTTCCGTTCGATTTCTAATATGGGGTTCTCCCGCTGCTGCTCTTGCTCTTGCTCACTACGTTGAGGCTGAGACACTCGAAGTCGAATGTTCGTAGAGGGATCCGGTATCGGAGAAGCTGAGAGATTGGATTGAACTGAGCTCCCCGAAGACGCCGTCTCGGCTCTCGAGGGCCTGGGCCGAGATGAGTTTCGATTCCCCTGGTTCCCGACATTGCCCACGTTCTGTGGCGAACGTTGGCGAATGTTAAAAGTTCTGGTTATCTTGCCTGTGATAGAGTCCATCACCGACGCACAATCGACCTCCGTTTCCTGAGGCAGTAAGACTTCGTGTGATCGTTCAGGAGTGTGAAACTCCCTGTCGGCAGGTTCTGGGCGAAGGAGGTGGAGTCCTTTGCGATAATAACGAACCGGACGGACGATCTTGAAATCCAGGTCCAAGAGGAAGACATCCAAAACACTCAACTGCCGAGTCCATCAGAAGGGTGCGATCGAAAACAATGGAATAAGACAAACTTCTCCCGGTTCTTCAAGGACAACCAGACTACTCTCCCGCACGGCACACCAGCGAGATTGCTTCCGATCCTTCCTACTGGTGGATTTGCGACCGAGTCCAGGATTATTTCTGGATGTCTCTAGACGCAAATAACCACCTTTATATTGAACTCCGCCAGACTGCGCGAGAGATATGAACACGGCACTGACTTCAAGGAAGCCAGATAGTCGGTTTGATGATGGATGAAACATCTGGAAGGACAATGCACGATGAATCTACCCGAAATTTCGGTATTAAGACAACGTACCACGGCGCGAATAAGTTTAATGAGATAGTTTTCGAGAGCTTCACGTTGTAATAGCGCGAAATCCGCATGACGAATTTGGGCTCCGCCACTCCCCATTTTGAGAAAATTAAAGTACGGTAGACCTTCGAATACAATCACTAGAAATAAGCAGGAGCACGACAGTGAGAGAGCGTACTAGTTCGCGGAAACTCCGGGAGCTTGTCCTTGTGGATGCTGAATGCATTAGATATGGCGTAATGTGTATGCAATGAGAGAAAATCACGGAGTTGCCGATAAATGACCCATCGAGCAGCTCCGTTTGCATATTCGCACTCGATGCGAAACACGGCTTTTTGTGCATGCAATGGATGTAGGCTATCGCTGATACGGATACGCAGCCGATGGAGCAACACAGGGACACGTCGGTGACCCTTGTCATCCCGTTCGAACCAAAGACCCAGCATTAAATTGGAAAGACCGCCAGTGATGAGTTCATCGATGATATTCACTTCCGGTGGCGTCACGGCATGGGTTGTAGCTGTTGAGGGGGAGTGTCGTATGATGGACGGGATCAACGACCGTAGCTTGCTCCACTTTTCTGAGCCTCCAGAACGCTTTATTGACCGCGGGACAGGATGAACCGGTGACTGTAGGTCCATTGTCGCCTGGTCTTGGAACTGAGAGTCGTCTCGTTTGACAACCACAGTAGAGCCGTGTCTAGAAACAGGTTTATCATGCATTAACTGTCCGGAGGTTTGAGGCTCCTCGAAGACAACGGCGGGCTTCTCGTCCATGGAAGACTCAATCCACCTTGTGGAAGGCCGGGATTCGTCCGTGCCCCTAGCGTCACGGGCCTTCCCCTTCCTGTCTATCGAGTTTCTATCGATGGTTGAGTTGACCAGTTCCAACGCGCCACGGAAGGACGATTGTGTTCGGTGAGAGCGAGGTCGCTGGGAGGCAGAATGAGGGCACTCAGCAAGGTCGTTTTGAAAGACATCTCCATCCTCGTGGAGGTTATCAAGAAGATTGAAGGGAGGACCAATAGGAGAGCCAGAAGGGGTAAATTGGTATGACAAGGATCGGGGAGGGCCAGTCCGGGTGGAAGGTGTGTCGGGGACCGAGGAAATGAACTTGGAGGGTCTCGCAGCAGTCGACGGAGGAGTCATGATGTGCAACGCGGGTCGCTGGTTATTGGTCCTCGCACCGCTCGAACCTTGAGGTGGAGACACTGCAGCCGTTCTGTTCTCGTGTAGACCGCCATCTTGGCTAGCTGCGAGCGCGACAGACGCCACGTCTTGGAAAGTGAGCGTGTGGTGTTTCTTGGGAGTGGACTGCGACGAGGTTCGCTCCATCACGGATCCAGGTCATGAGCGGGAGGGGCACAAGATGGCCAACAAGTAGCTCCGCGACCCGACATGAACTTTGATGGCTATTTGCACCTGTGTCAAGGTACTATTACGTCGATGTTGGAAATTCGTTGTATGTACATAACGACCTCGAAGTCAAGGGCCTTAGTACACCGCGGTTGTACATCGCTACGAAGAACAATCACTGGGCGCTGTGTAATGCGTGCTTGACGTTCATCCTTACTTCATGACAATCTATCAATGTGTGGTATCTCCCGGCTCCGTCCTTACTGCTGCTACAGGGTCCGTGATGGCCGCAATCTCCCTCCTGCTAGAACTAGCACGACCGGCCCAGCATGTCAATTGCTCTCTCTGGTCCCCCAGGCACATGTTGCTGGGCTGGAGTCAAACACACTGGCACCCCTCAAGGGCACATCGAACCACTTGGCGGCCTAGACACCTACATCGCTGTGCCATCAGCAGAAGCAATACAGGGATCACCCAAGAAGGTCCTCCTGTTCTTCGCCGACGCCTACGGACCCATGTTCATCAATAACAAGCTACTTCAAGACTACTTCGCTTCACAGGGTGTGTCCTCCGCGATTGTGCGTGTCATGAACTGTCGCTAAGAGGAAAATCCAGGATTCATCGTACTCGGACCGGACTACTTCTTTGGGGTCCCCGTACAGAATCTCCGCCCGGATCGGGACAAGGTTGCGTGGTCTCTGGAGGCACTGGGTACAGCGGTCCAGACATTCCCAAAGTGGCTTGAAGCAGTCAAACTGACATACGGTAGAACCACTGTCATTGCGTCTGATCTTGTGACGTGTTGCTCAGTAACTTCTGTTTCATAGGGACGGAAACGATCAAGTATGTCGCGGTCGGTAAGTGGTCCACAAACACGCGCCTCATTGATCAACCAGTAATTGTTGAACGTATGTTCAGGCTACTGCTTTGGCGCCCCGTTCGTGCTCGACCTGGCTACAGAGGGATCAATCGTGGCAGGTAACGTGTTTTCCGTCGGCACGGATACTAAAGCTCAATGTGCACGTCTCTGTAGGTGCTGTTGCCCATCCTGGTTTCCTCGAGGAGAGACATTTCCAGAAACTTAACAGTATGTCGCCCTAACAGAGCTGATATCGTCTAATTAAACCGGAATAGAACCTCTCCTTCTGTCATGTGCAGGTAGGATCCAAACGTGGCCCACAGCAAACTCATTTCGTCCCTGACTCCTACTCTTCACCAACAGAGGATGATTTTACCTTTCCTCTCGAAAAACGGAGACGTGCTGAAGATATCCTGGCCAGTAACAAATCAACTTACTTCTTCCAAGTTTTCTCCGGAGTATCCCATGGATTCGCTGTTCGGGGTGACCCGAGCGTTCCCCATGCGCGTGAGTCCCATTATCGCGCGTATGATTGCTATGCGAACTCTTATTAACAACAGGTTGGGCGAAGGAAGAAAGTGCTCGCGGGATAACAGAGTGGTTCTTCCGATTTACAACGTGACTTCGGAGAGGAAGACTGAATGAAGAATGGTGTTGTGATAATGATTGACATTGTAGGATAGTCTGTTCCCAACAACCGGGTTGTAAAGTGATCAAACCTCGATTATCGGGTCATCAGGCCTTCAGGGACGTGCCACTGCCTTACATATATTCCCGGTATTCTCTAGTTGTTTGGGATATGCTGAATCCAGTGGGCCGTGTCTAAGCAGTATTGTGTCTTTCACTAGCCAATCTTGCTGCCGTCCGACCTGCCTTCATCCCGAACACGGTGCCTGCGGTGAGTCCGCTACCTCCTGGATAGTTGTTATAATAAAGATTCCCGACCATCTCTCCAGTACAAAACAGGCCCCTGATGGCTTCTCCGTTTTCAGACAGAACCCCGGCTGTTTCTGGATCGATCGCCAGACCGCCAAATGTGAATGTGATCCCACAAGTAACCTTGGCGGCCAAGAAAGGCGATTTCTCAATTGGAAGTGCCCAATTCGACTTTGAAGGGTTCAGTGACTGCCTAGAGGATTGAGTTGACAAACCGTCTTTGATAGCTGGGTCCCATTTGGAATCTGGATGTTCCACCTGGTGTTGGTGGACTGCATCATTGTACTCGCGCACTGTTCGCAGAAAGCCTTCCTTGTCCCGCAACCCTCTCTCCGCTAACCTGTTAGCCAATGCGTCGACGGAGGAAGCTGTGATCTTCTCCGTAATATCGTCACCGTACTCTTCCCTTCGAAGATATGGTATCACTTTCGTGTCCCATATCTGGAAAACATAACCCTCCGGTTGTGCCAAGATTCGTCTCCCGAATTTCGCGTAGGTATAGTTTCTGAAATCCAGGCCTTCGTCGACAAAACGTTCTCCGTTAGCGTTGACCATGATACCCAGTGGATACCCGGATTTGGTGAATTGGTTGCTGAGCTCTCTGTCTCCAGAATCGATGGGCGCGTTTGCGTCCCAGCAAGTGCTATGACATCCACGCCAGTCGCCAACGAGCTTGGCACCAATGGCCTGCGCCATCAGGATCCCATCTCCGGTATTGTAAGGGGTTCCACGAACCTGCCAGAGCATCACCGACCCATCGTTTTGCATCGCTCTAGCACATACTTACGTGGGCATGTTTCCAACCTGGTCCAAGGTGTTTCATGCGTAGCTCTCGGCTAGATTCATAGCCTCCACACGCAAGAATGACCGCAGATGCTGTGAGGGTGACTTCCTTGGAGTCGCTCCTCCGCACCACAACCCCCGTCACGGCGCCGTCCTCTGTGATGAGCCGTTTGGCTGGCGTATCGAACCATAGTTTCACTCCCCTCTCCTCGAGCGCTCTCAAATCTGCTGCAATAAGCCCTTTTCCACCACCCTCGACGCTCAGCGCCAGCCCGCCCCAAAACTTTTGCCTCCCATCCACCTCGTACGCTTGCCGGTGAAATGCCAATATGAACGGTACCTTGACGGTCTCTGCAAGCCACTGAATCGCCTCCCTCGAGTGTGCCACCATCGACCGGACGAGCTCGACGTTGGGCTTGTTCTCCCCGAGACGCATGATGTCGGCAGTGAATTCATCTGCGGTGTACGGTGCTACGTCGACCGTTTTGGCTTGGTTGGAGGTGACGTTTGTGACGATGGGGAGGAGGTCGGCAAGGCCGTTGTGCACGGTGCGATAGGCACCTGCAGTGAAGTAGCCGTTCCCACCGACCCATTCTATTGGCGCTTTTTCGACGATGAGGACATCTCGGCAGCCTGCTTCAACTGCGGCGAGCGCAGCTGAAGCACCGGCATGCCCACCGCCTACGACGATACAGTCAAAGGTTTGCATTATCCCGAGTCCAAGGGTGTCTGAAGATCGATTGCGGTTAGCCCGATCCTCTCCCACTGATAGAGACAAGGTGATGAGTCACCCCCATGGGAATCAAAGACTGTGACTTTTTTTACTGCAGTGGTATAGGCAACATTCCATTGCTAGATCTACTTCCCCCGATTGATTCATCCGTGGCTCACGTTCGGGAAGGGTTCACTGCTAGGTATCCCCCATCAATCACCAACTCCTGTCCATTCATATATGCTGCCGCAGGCGATGCGAGGTATACTGCTGTTCCAGCCATCTCTGCCGCTCTGTGTTTAGTGGGAAGAAAACGTCTCAGATCACGAATCTATAATTGGACGCTAGAGGGAACCACACGCTCACGTTCCAGGCCGTTTGGCAGGCACCGACAAGACACCCATGCCCACCGCATCCGTCGCCTCCTGACCGGAAATGACGGCGTGCGTCATCTCGCTCTCGTACACGCCTGGTGCGATCGCATTCACGCGAACTGGAATACCCCGGAGGGCAAACTCTGTAGAGAGCATCTTGGTGAGGTGAGAAGCAGCCGCTTTTGAACTGTTGTAGCAAAACTAAAATCACAGCAGACGTGAGTATGAAGGGCGGGAGGGATAAGGAATAGTCGATCCCGCACATGTCTCTGCGCGATCTTGATCAGCCCGCTGATACTGGTGATGTTGATCACGTTTGACGTGAAGCCGGGTTTATCCTGAGACCCCTTGTCGAGCAATTCCAGAAAGGCCACGGTCATAAAGTACACGGAGAACGTGTTGACGGAGTATAGCGCAGACCATTCCTCAAAGGATTCAGCGTCGAACAGATATTGACTGATCTCCTCTGCCTTTTTGGGTGCTGATGGCGACGGTTTGTTGAGTTCGGGGGAGTTTGGCCCGGATTGACCAGCGCTATCGTGGAAGGGTCAACAATCCCAGATCACCAACGCAGATCTTGCAGATCCTCACTTGTTCACAAGGATATGCAACTTTCCCTCCTCCTTTCCGAGTCGCTGCACGGCCTGTCGGATGTCATCCTTGTTCGTGGTATCCATCTGCAGCCTAAGAATGCCCAATAGAAAGAACCCGTTTCAAACACGAGATGTACATCACGCGTAACTGGAATCTCACGTGATAAAGCTCCCCATGATATCGCTCTTGCTGGCATTCCAGGATTGGGCGACGCCTTGGAGGACGTCGAGTCGTCGCCCAGTGATGTAGACGCGTGCGCCGTTGGCAGCGAGCCCCTGAGCAATCATCAAGCCGATCCCGGTACCCCCACCGGTGACGAGGGCCACTAGGCCATTGAGATCGTACAGCTTTTCTAGTGTGAACCGAGTTGGGGATGTCATAATCGATGAAGGAGTGATGTACAACAGTCGGATGCGATGTCTTATCGGCGACTCGTGCGAGGAAGGTCGCCGCCGGACCGAGAACCATCCCGTCGAAAACGAGTTAGATAAACTGAATTACATCTTATATAACGCACTACCAATGACTACGTGAGCGTTCCCGAAGTTCAAACGACAGACCAACCATCGTCTATATCTATTTATACACTATCATAGGATATCAGAATCCCAGGGCAACAATCACAAGTAAAGTGTTCGCCGCGTATATTACATTCCACTCGCCCCCATGAGAGTCGTTAGAGTCGTTACTCATATCGTTGATCCTTTATGGATTTGAGTGAGGGGCGATTCCGGACAGCAATGATGGCTCGAGCCAACGACCCTCTACTATCAAATTTCGTAAGCGAGTATTGCGTACTATGTCGAGGAACCTAGGCAATGCAGCAAATGGTCTAGAAGGTCCACTTGAGGGGCCAAATGCAGTTGTACAGTAGTCTTGCAAGTATAAGTTGCTGAGTTGAGGGGTAGACAACCGAGAAAGTATGGTGAGAAGTTCGAATGGGATATCCGAGTCTTCGTTGTCCACGCGAAGTGACAGCGTTTCCAGAGAAGGCAAAGCGACGTTATTATCGCCGAGGCGCGGCCTCCGGAGGTCTAACGCCTGGAAGGATGTAACCTTGTGACAAATGCACAATTTGAGCTCCCGAATGCGGGAGGAGACCTGCAACATTGACAGAATCTCGTCGACGGCCTGTTCCTCTCGACTGAACCCGTGATGTGTGTAGTCCAGAAAAACGATATTTCCAAACAACTCTGGATGCCATGTCAACCGTACGCCTTCCAGCGTAACTCGGGCAAGCTTCGGGGCGAAACCACCAAAGAGACTGAACTCCTTGACATCGTCGTTCTGCGGATACCGAAGTGTGAGGATCTCGAGCTTTGAGGCTTCCACGGGCCCACTGAACGATCGATCGCCAGGACTTGGAGATCGATATTCCCAGAGATAAGAAGTCGACCGACAAAAGGGTCCAAGAGCCGCATTCCACAGGTACGGAGCGTATGAACTGAATTGGATGTCGACTGATCGTAACGAAGGAAGATGTGGTGCAAGAAGATGCATCTGGAGCGCCGCGACATCTATGTCGTATCGCGTTCCTGAGAGAGGACACGATGCGAGTACGACATCGAGCGTGCACGCTCGGGCGCGGCGAATGCGTTCTTTCCACATGTGCATGTCGGAATCAGGACTCAAAGACACGCGTCGCCAAAGCGAGTGGGTGTGCAAGGCGATAGCCCTCCATGGGTGACACACGTGAGACACGAGGACGGGGAACATCACATCATCAACGGAGCCCAAGGAGAAAACATGCACGAGGAGTTCAGGTGGGAGACGGTGAATGGGATGTAAGGGTAGCTGGGGATTGGAGTTGTGGTAGAGGGAAAGTAACATAGACGGGCGTGACGATAGAACAGGAACAACAGATGCCTCGAACGTCAAGGCGAGTGCGGCATGAGGGTGAATGTGACCATTGGTACGGTCTACGAAGAACGTCCTGCATTCCTTGCCGTCTGCACGAGGTCTTGAAGAGGTTAAAGATACTTCCCGTCGTAAGGAGCAGATAGACGTACGATTGAAGTGGTATCTTGTCTTGGATAGCTCTGGTGAAAGAGCGCGTGAGGACCAACTCACGGCGACGAGAACGCCTGAGGGTCGAAGGCATGCCCGTGGGGCTGGTCTGCCAGGGGATCAGAATTGAGAGAGCCATGCGTACCTTGTGACTTTTATGGGTCCAAATGAACAACTTCTAAGCCACAGGGGCTGTCAAACTGAACATGGCATTATCAAGCGAGTTGATCGGGCCCGAGGGATAAGAGACATGAGACACGAGAGAGTACATATGGGCGGTGGTCACCACGGCGGTGTGAATGACAGTAAAAATGGAGAAGTCAGCCATTGCTGGCGACGCTAACGCCGAAGTTACAGATCAGATCAGGGAAAAACGTCCGTGATGGATCCATCACTTTTTGTTCTCGGGGACAAGACAATGCGATCAAGACGTAACTCGTTCGCAACGGTCCAAGCAACGAGCACTGCAAATACCATTTCAAGAACTCAACGCGCCAGTAGCTTCAACTTTTCGACAACGGACCAACAATAATGTGTCCATAATTGGGGGGTGACGCGGGCCTCAAGCGTACCGCAAACTTGCGAAAGTGGTCTCGGAACCCGCATCCCATAATGCAAGCAGCGGATCAACCATTCAACGAGCTGAACTTCGCTGGCGAGTGCCGGTGGCGTCCCATTATGAGGGGACGTTTTCAATTCTTGACACCGATAGCACATAACGCTACTTACCTTGTATCACCGATGACCGTGATAAGAGCGTCTCCTCGTAATCGGTAGCAGCTACTACATAGATAGGATAACCTTATCTTGCTGCAGAATGATTAGGATACCCTTTTCGGTATTCGGAACTTTTACCGCGAGACTTACGACCACGACCTTCACCGATTTCAACATGGATGACTCCGTCAACGCGAGCGACGGCCTTGACGCGTTGGCCGACTTATTGACAGAACTGTCCCTCAATTCCTTCGATATCAACCTCCACGTCCGGCACATCAATCTCGCCCGCTCTATACCTGACATGGACGCGCAGGTCGTTGTGGCTCAAGAAATGGCTGCTAGCTACCTTGCAGTTGGGGAAGACGTGTGGTTGCCTCTCATTCATGCGAAAATGTCTTCTGCAAACCTTGAAAATCCGACCGACGTCTTGGAGGTGTTGGAGTTATATGCACGTGCAGAGAATGACTATCTATGTGCGTAAGCGTTCCTTGCCGTGAAAGTGTATGTTGAGCGGCTTTTACAGCTATCCCTATCCTGCAGAGACACATTGAGTTCCTAGTCGACCGACATGCTTACTTCGAGGGGCTCGAGGCGCCACCGGAAGATTTGGGAGATTACTTCTCTACTGCATGGACTCGTGAGGCCATTTCGGAAGTCGTTTCTAAAGGTACTGGGCATCTTACAAAGGTAATCACTCCTCTGATACGACGTAGGGTGTTCTAACGTTGGCTGAAAGAGTCGGTACCTCTGGGAGTTGCAAAGGGATTGGGAATTTGAGATGCTCGAGGCGGCTTCTCCGACTGAGAAGTACGTGTCATTCGTTGAATGTTATATGTACTCATCATAGAACAATAGACCACAGCTCATCCAACATGTCGAGGAACTTCACCTTGCGCGGCTTCAGCAGCCACATGCAGGTCAACCATTGCAGTTTACTTCCCACTCGGTTACGATAGCTGATTCTTCGTACCCAAAGGTCACGAAGATACCTACCAGTCGTATTCTTCCTTCACAACTATGTACAAAGAGGCGACGGAGTATGAATCGCTACTTGTCTCTGCTTCGAAGCTACGTGCCCGTGCTGTGAAGGCATACGAACGACGCGAACGCTCAGAGCTCTCCCTCGTAAGGAACCATTCCGATAAATTGCTACTGTTCTATCCTAATAAATTTCTACTTGAAGACTTCCCTTGATGCATATATGCAGTGTCTTGCATCAGAACGAAGGGGCAAATCCCCGGACATTTTTGTCGTTAGCGGATTGTACGAGCGGGCTATAGCTGAAGCTGCTGAAGGTCGTTTTTCCGGCGAAGGGAGCGCGGAACAGACACTGCGAAGTCTATGGCTGGGGTACATTGATTTCCTGGTATGTTCAGGCAAGACCTCGTCGTGTTGGCTTGTTTTCGGCTGATCTGGCATCATCTCGATTAGCGAGGACAAAAGACTGATGAAGGCGATCTGGAGCGTGCGATCAAGCGTGCAACTAGGAGTGTACCTGGTTCTGGTGAAGTGTGGGCACGGTATATCCGTTATTTGGTGTGTTGTACTTGCTTCTGTTGCTCAGCTTTCCTCTGACGGGCTCTGTAGGAAAGAAAACCTGAAGCCGATGCGGATATGGAGGACGCATCGATGGAGGGTAGTGAATCAATATCTGGTATTTTTTCACGGTGCCTAGGCGTTCTTGGTGGTCCTGCTGAACCTCCGAGTAGATGCCTATCAAAGGGCTCTCTCCACCAACCTGTTCACCAGAACAGACCCCAAGGGACCCGAGTTTGATCCCGAGCAAATTATTCCGCTGGTCCTCGCACGCGCCGGTGCTGAGAAACGAGCGATTGAAGGTGGAAAGGGGGACGAGAATGCATTTAGTACGTTAATCAAGGTTGTGGAAGATGGCATCGCGATGGTAAGGCAAGGCAAGTGCGAGTAAATAACACTGCGTTCAAGTATGTTGATGCGATTCGCACGATTTTTTTTTCTAGCTTCAAAGGCAGGAGACCAGCGATTTAGGCTCGAGAAGTTCCTCTCTGAGCTGGTGCGTTCTTTTTATGACGTCTCTTAGATGTTGCTAATAACGTGGTGCAGTATCTGAGCCTTGCAGGTGTCCCAGAGGCTGCTATTGCTCTATGGGCAGCAGCAGCAGCACACTACAAGTCTAGCTGGGCAGTATGGGTGGCATACACCGATGTCCTTATGTGAGTTTTCATCGCACGACTAAATTTTTTGGTTGGCTAACATTGATACTGATTTATCCAGCCGGACGGACCAACATGAAGCCGCACGGTCCACCTTCCAGGACGTGAGTACGAAAAATCTTGACTATCCCGAGGCCATCTGGGATGCTTGGCTCAGCTTTGAGCATGCGCACGGTTCTCTCATTTTACTTGAGGATGCCCTTGTACGGATTGATCGTGCTAGGACCCAGGTCGAAGCAAGACGGATGAAGGTGAGAGATTTGTTACGCGAGTGTGTTGTGGCTCATGTAAACTGGTGTCCTTCCGCAGGAGGCACAGAAAGCATATGAGGCAGCCCAGCAAGCAATCGAGCAACAGGTTACGTCTGCAGCTGTGTCGTCAGTAGCTGCAAATACGAACCAAGAGGGAACACTTGTCGACAGGATGGATGTTGATGTTTCGACTACTTCAGTCCAATCACAAGGGAAACGCAAGGCAAGCGAGGAGCCCGAGGATGATGGTGGTCTCAGTAAGAAAGTCCGATTGGGTATGACGTCGTTTATCAGTCCCTGCCTATGCCAACTAATTGACATTGGTAAGAACCTTCGAAGGTACCACTGGAAAGGTACGTCGTTGTACGGACGGTGGGGAACGAAGTTGAACCCCCGGCAATTAAAGAGATCGCGAAAATTGCACTGTATTCGTTGCTGACTTACCCTCTGGAACCAGCGAGGAACAACTCAAGACCCTTTTTAAAGACGTACGCACGCCATCAATTGGGCGACGTGTACCATACCAAACTAATTGCGCAGTGTGGAGAAATACGTGAAATCAAAATTACTAACATGCCAGAAGCACTGGTCGCAACTGTTGAATTTGCTGCGCGGGTATGTGATCCAGGCACACCGAGTGCTTAATCGCTTACCTTTGTACAGGAGAGCATTCCTGCCGCGCTCACAAAAGATAAGAAACGTATACATGGGACGGAGGTTGCCGTGCACCTCGCGTGGCGTTCGACCCTATACGTGACGAACTTTCCCGAGAAAATGGATGACACTGCTATCCGTGATCTATTCGGACAGGTTCGTCTTTCCCGCTAATCATTGCTTCGCTAACCATCTTACCAGTATGGTCTGATATTCGATGTCCGGTGGCCGAGCAAAAAATTCAAGGCGACGCGTCGGTTCTGTTATGTACAATTCACGTTACCCGTAAGTCTGCCGCACGTCCGAGTTTTCAACAGGCTGATATGTCACGCAGGCTTCGGCGGAGAGGGCGCTTGAATTACATGGTCGTGAACTCGAACCTGAACGGACACTTAGCGTCTATATCTCGAACCCAGAGCGGAAGAAAGAACGCACTGATGCTGATGCCAACAAACGAGAAGTATACGTTGCAGGTCTCAGTAAATTCACCAATAAGGAAGACTTGCAGGGGTTGTTTTCGACGGTGAGTCGCTCGTTCGTGATGCGTTCACATGCTGGCATTGACGTGAGCAATGCACGCAGTACGGCCCTGTCAAGGACATTCGCCTGCCAGAAGACAAGAACGGCCGACTCAAAGGCTTTGCGTTTATTGAATTCGAAAATGAGGTACGTGTAGGACATCATATTCTTGGTTGTAAACTCAACCGTATTTAGGCTGGTGCCCGGTCTGCTCTCTCTGCCAACAATTACGAGCTGAAGAAGCGACGAATAGCGGTGACCCTCGCGGATACGCGTGTACGGGCAAAAAACCGGTGGGTCTTTACTCGAAGATTGCGAATGAGATTCAAGTGATGGCATGCAACAGAGATGGGTGGGAAGAAAGCGGGCTTGGCCGACGTGCGGAAGCCCGGAATCGCTCTGTCCGCATTCGCAACTTGCCCTCAGATACGCAGGAAGGGCTCTTGCACCAAGCACTCGAGAAATATGCGGCAGTGAATCGTACCGAGTTTTTCGCCGACATTGGCGAAGCAGTGGTCGAGCTGGCGAATGCCGCAGTAAGTTCCCGCTGCTATCATGCTTCCGGACATGTGCAGTGACTGATAAACCCCAGGAAGCAGGCAAATTGCTGTTGCGACCAAAGCCAATCGTTTTCAATGGGATCAGCCTAGAGATATCTGAAGAAGCTTTGTCGAGCTCTGCTCGGCCGCAAGGAGCACCAGTTCCGGCCAGTACAGGGGGGTTGTTTGTGCCACGGACAGCGGCCTCGAGACCAAGAGCAGGCTTGGGACGCACACGCAAGCCCGGTACAAGTACAACGAAACCTCAAGTTGGTGCAGACAACTCCGTGCAACAGCCAGTGAAGCTTGGCGGGAAAGGACAGGATGATTTCCGAAAGATGTTAGGTTAACATGGTTACTAGGATGTGGCAAAGAAACGAAATGTCTGCTGTCGTTGCACTGTCTGCGATCTAACATAACTCGTGGGTAGCAGAATGTTGAATCCTTTTATGGCTGTTGCATGCACGTCACTCAAGTTGTACGGCCATCCAGTCGTCTGCTGGACCTTCAATACGCTCTGGACACAATGCATATGTAAGTCATGGTAATCCGAAAAACTTATACGCTGTGCCCCTCACCCCTGGGGATGCCACCGAACACATGAAAGTAAAGTGCGTCAAGCGTGCATGTGATCAAAAGATATGTCGTATTGTATGTAGTCGTGGCATATCTCGCCATGAACAAAGTACAATCGGTACATCATGCAAGCGTGCTAATAGACACCCTTTTACGGCTTCATAGCATGCCCTTAGGATTTGTCTGGCAGGATTGCTTGAGGAGCAGGTTGTTTCTCCATGTATGCAGCGTTCTTCATCGATGTGCTGTATTCGTTGCCATCTCCCTATGGGAACGCCAGTTAGGATAGAATAAAGGTGGAGATGAGCAAAGGCGACCCACAATCATTGTAATCGGGAAGCCAGGGTCGAAGGGAACGATGCTCTCTAGGTACTTGATATGCTCAGGGGCGAGTACGATCTCGAGCGCCTCGAGGTTGGCGGCCAGTTGTTCGACTTTGCGGCCGCCAATGACGGGGAACACGTATGGCACCTTCTGCATGACATACGCGATCGCTACCGCAGTGATGTGCTTTGCGCCAATCTCTTTGGCGACCTTTTCGAGTGCTTTGCTCATGGCTCTTTCTGTCTCGTTTCGCCGCCACTCGGGGCTAAAAACCGTACGGCCATTCTCGCCGGACTGAAGACGCCGTTCTTCCTCTTCATCCGTACGGAGCTTTCCGCCTGCTAGCACGCCCCATGGAGCCAAAGCCAAGCCTGTTCAAAGATGTAATCGATCAGATGACGTCGAAACACGATATAAGAGTTTAGACATACCGTCGGCCTTGCACATTGGAATGATATCTCGTTCAAAAGAGCGGTCCATCACATTCCATTTACCTTGATAGATCACGAACGGTGTCTTGCCGTGATCACGGGCGTACTGGTTCGCTTTGGATACAACCCATGCGGGAGAATCCGAAATACCCTAGCATCGAACAAGATCACATACCGAGAGCTAGAAACGAGACTTTGGCACGTACCAGGTAAAGAACTTTGCCTTGTTGCACGAGCACGTGAAGACCATTCATGATTTCTTCGACGGACGTTTCCCAGTCCCACCAGTGAACGTAGAGGATATCGATGTATGACGTCCTGAGTTTCTTCAAGCTGGCCTCCACGCTGATATGCATGGATTTAACGCTGTTCCCCACGTACATGACCTTTTGCTTGATCCCTGGGTCTCGTTTGACATAATTCGCGGTATACTACGCGGAAAAGGTCGGCAAAACCGGTGATGACGAGCGTGTTAACAAACGGCTCACCTTAGTTGCAATGACGAGTTGATCACGAATTCCACGGGACTCCGCCCATTCGCCAACGAACTCCTCCGAGCTCTGATCCTGGCTGTAGAATATGTTAAACATGGACGAGGAAGACAGTCACGGAAAGATACTTACTATACGTTGGCGGTGTCAATAAAGTTTCCGCCTGCTTCATAAAATGCGTCTAGGAGCTTGAATGAAGAGTCCTTGTTCATACCCCCCATCCCGAGGTCCTCCCATTTGTCCCCGATGCTCATGGCACCTAACTGGAGCGGAGAGACGTGGACCGAGGCATAGGGCGACAAGGCACGGTATCGTGCGAGACGGGAGGTGGGCTTAGCCACTGGTGCAAAGAACCCCGATGACATTCTGTGATTGCTTGGAACTTTGAAGGACGGGTGTTGGCTCACCAGCACGTTTGAACACGAAGCTTTTATACAATGTCGTTTGTATAGGTCACGGTCTTGTCATCAGTATTACCGCGTCCGAGAAAGGTGCGTAATGCATGGGCAATCCAACGGCAGCCAAAGTTGTCCCAAAGTGTGCTTTATACGCAACTCGAGAGCTGACTAGTTGATGATGACAAGCTTTGGGCTACAAGTTTGGGAAAAAGAGATAGGATGAGCCAATCATAATTGACAAATCGCAATTTGCTAGAGCTCGAGATGTTTCATGACGACTTCAGCGACTTACCAATGTGGTAGTGAGTGAACCGACTCACTGAGTCATATTGTTCACGTCATGTGGCCCGACGACCTTGTATTTACAGGCTTCTCGAGCGATTCTTGCCGACTGCAGAGTATGATCGCGGATAGATGATGATCAAGAACATTCTTCTCATAGAACATGTCGCAAGATCAATGAATCGTACTGGCTTTCTTTCCGTTGCGGTGTTCCCGCTTGGCGATCTACCCAGCTTTTCAGTTGGAGAACGAAAGGCTGATGCTACTTGTCGTGATGCCCCGATTAGCAAGCGTCGGGAGAGATACTCGAGCGACGGAAGGCGCTAGTCGAACCCGTTAATTGATAAAGACAACATCTTATCGAATACACACGTCGATTAGGGTCAGGACGGCAAGGCCTGGCACTGGAACTCGGTTTCAGATCAAAGAACGTTCGATTTTAGGAGGAACCAGTCGACGACCATGAGTCAGAGGTCCCTCGTGATAGTTCGACTCGGAGTCTCGAATGCCATTTTTCTCGTTGAAGGGTCGGTCACTTTGTGTAACGCAGCACGTTCCAAGCCAAATAGAGACGTTGGTCCGGACCTCGGCTAGCAGTCAGATCGTGTACTCTCTGTTGGAACTGGTGTAGCTTCAGACAGACGTGCAGGCAGTCTGCAAGATATTTATATCTGAAGCTGCTCTGCGGCATGTTTATCTCGTGCAGATAGGTTGAAGTTTTATTCGACGTGAAGGATAAGTTCATCATGGAGTCTGTGTTCACGCTTTGAGTCAGGAGCAACTTGAATGACTATTTTCGATCCAGCTCAGAAGCAATTCGAACACCCGTAGCTTACAGCGTATAAAGTACAGTTGGATTTTACTCGGCTATTTGCGTGGTCTTTCGAAGGAATCAAGAGAGGTCGGGTGCAATTGCACGGAGAGAAGGTTGCTTCTCCACGTAGGCAGCACTCGTTATGAAGTAGTTGTATTCGCTACCGTCTCCCTATGCAGAAAAGTCGTTTAAAGGCAAATAATCAATGTGGTAAAGATTAACTTACAATCAGAGAGATCGGGAAACCCGGATCAAACGGAACGACGCTCTCCAGATATTTGATGTGCTCAGGGGTAAGCACAATCTCGAGCGCCTCGAGGTTAGCTTCCAGTTGTTCCACCTTGCGGCCACCAATAACGGGGAACACATAGGGTGTCTTTTGCATGACATATGCGATCGCTACCGCGGTGAGTTGCTTCGCACCGACTTCCTTGGCGACCTTGTCCAAGGCTGCGCTCATGGCCCTTTCCTGCTCATTGCGTTTCCAACCCGCAGTAAAGAGTGTTCGTCCGGTCTCGCCTGACTGGGCACGCCGTTCCTCTTCCTCGTCACTGCGGAGCTTGCCACCGGCCAGGACACCCCACGGGGCCAACGCCATGCCTGCGAAGGCGTAAGTAGACATGCATTGGGTCCACTTGTAAGCTGAGACATACCATGAGCCTTGCACATTGGAATGATGTCTCGTTCGAAAGAACGCTGCATCACGTTCCATTGCCCTTGATAGATTACGAAGGGCGTCTTACCGTGGTCACGCGCATACTGATTCGCCTGAGAGACGACCCATGCAGGGGTATCTGAAATACCCTAGAGAGGAGGTTGGATGAATTTAGGGGTTGAAGAGGGTTCGAGATCAAACCCGTACCAGATAGAGCACTTTGCCTTGTTGAACGAGGACGTGAAGGCCGTTCACGATTTCTTCGATGGAAGTATCCCAATCCCACCAGTGGACATAGAGAATGTCAATGTAGGACGTCCGCAGCTTCTTCAAGCTGGCCTCTACGCTGACATGCATCGACTTGACGCTATTTCCTGTGTACAACACTTTCTGCTTGATCCGCGGATCCGCGCCCACGAAATTCGTCGTGTACTGCAACACAATGAGGGAGGATCCTCGGTAGAGAAATGACGAGAGTACTGACCTTAGTTGCGATGACAAGTTGATCTCTGATGCCGCGTTGCTCGGCCCATTCTCCAACAAATTCTTCCGAGCTTTGGTCCTGGCTGTGGCGGAACGTCGGTCACGGGTAGCGACGATCTCTGAAACGACTCACTAATTGTTAGCAGTGTCGATGAAGTTTCCACCTGCTTCATAGAATGCATCGAGCAATTTGAACGAGGACTCCTTGTCCATACCCCCCATCCCGATTTTGTCCCATTTGTCCCCGATGCTCATGGCACCCAGTTGAAACGGAGAGACATGGACCGAGGCATGCGGCGACAAGACACGGTATCGCGCGAGACGGGAAGTAGGCTTGACCACTGGGACAAAGGACATGGTGACTGACAGTTATTGTCAGGCGGTGAGTGAAGTCTTTTATGCCACTACTGTCGGCGGTGGGGTCATCAGCTATTATAACATTCCTAGAAGATAGGTCATATAGTGTATGGTTAGAACGGATCGCCCGGGCCCCTGTATGCTAAGGTACCTCAGCAATTGATAATCTTCTATGAGTCAATACCGCTCAATTGAGTCCGTCTCACACATTCGAAGGTGAAGACAACTCCTGAGGTGGCAGTACATTTGTGGGAATGCAGCGACCAATATGTTACAAGGACGTCATTGCGGGACTTGCCGTGGCCCCTTTTCCAGCCCATTGATGCAAATTGTATGGCGTTCACGACTCGAAGCTCTGATTAAGTTTTTTCGCCGGGTGCCACGACACTCGAGCAGGGATCTGTCCGGAAAACACGACCAATTGACAAGGGGTTCTAGGGGGTCATAATTCGCGGAAACCTACCGGACTTTGACGCGTGTCGCGCAGTGATTACCGCGAACAGTTCCAACTTTGTCTGTACACGACAATCGTTGTATCGTAGCGACTATAGATAGTATGGATGATGTTTGGGGTCAATTGCAAATGCGACGGCGGCAAACGCGCCGCTGGCAACGGCATTTCCGAGTGGGAAAACGAAACCGATACTTTGCTATGGGTGGAGTACAACATATCTCGCTGATCTTCCGACTCATCGAGTGATGCCATCAGTAGGTAGTGTGACACGTCTGTCACAAACCATTCCAATTTTAGCAATTAGAGTATTGTTTGTTGTGTTGGTCCGTGCGCGGGTCTCCAAAGGTATATAAACGTTGGCGCGACAATACGAATCCTTACCACTCTGGCCTTTTGGCTTAGATCAAGTGTAGTATCTGTTCTTAATAGTTTAACCACTATTATGAGGGCACCGCCCTCATTTTTTGGTTATCAAATTTTTGCCGCCCTTGTTCCCTGCGAGCTCTGCTTGCAACTCCAGGGATGTGATGACCTTGCTACTGCACTACTGGCTTGTGTTGTCGGGGGATCTCTTCTGCTTTTGTCTTCTCTTTGCTGTCTTTCTATTTAGTGTCACTCGGCACTCATCCGGAAGACAGTAAACAGATTGCAAAGGTTCCTGACTGGACTTACAATGTATGTGTAGAGATTTTGGAATGTATTGCAATTGTAGTTAGAATGCTCTCAAATTTGAAAAGTTTGCTTGCTCTCAGGCTATATAATCTTGGGATTCATCTCGAATGAATTGTATTTGAGGTCATGTGTCACTCCTAACCTTACGGGAATTCCCCTCATTGATTTGGAGCTTCTGCCATTAGAACATGCCCCCGGCCCATCAATTGCATTTGGTCTGTCAATGGCGGACTGATCATTTCACTCCCAGTGGCGCATTGCACATCCATGACAACGTCCTGATCTCCTTGAATCCACTATAATGTCTTGTCTGACTTGGATGTACCACCACGGTATACCGAATTATACTGCAATAGTCGTTGCTCATTGCCACGATGATCGGTCTGCAGTCGCAGGCGGCGGCTCACATCTTGGACATACAGCGGCGGTCGCCTTGACGGGTGCGATACGGCGGTGATAACAGTGCAACTAACCAAGTATAGGGGACCATCACAGGTGGGTATCCGACCCTCCGTCTCTTCCGACCCATAATTTACCATCCCTCTTTTTGTCCTGGTCACTTCTTCTTTTGACACTTGCACGATAGCCCATCGATGTTCGACCCAGTGCCAAAGCCGACTTCTCGACTCGCTCGATATCGCGTACTATCACCCCACGCGTCCATCCATGTTTCTCCTCTTCAGCTCGGGGGTATGACCATTGGGGACAAGTGGGGACAGTTCGGCTTCGGGAGCACGACCAGGGAGTCATCCTTCAAGCTACTCGACGCGTTTTATGACGCAGGTGGAAACTTTGTCGATACTGCCAACCACTAGTGCGTGTTGACATCAGGATCGTCCCGTGCTTCACCGTTCATTCGCGATCGTGATCGTGTGTCCTAGCCAGGATCAAACCTCAGAAGAGTTCATTGGAGAATGGGCCGAACTGCGTGGCATCAGGGATCAACTTGTCATTGCGACCAAGGTACTTGATCCCATCCAATCCACATGATGCTCTACTCACTCAGAAATAGTATACGACGAATTATTTGCGTGGAAACGACGCGTTCCAACAAAAGGTGCTGTACTCGGGAAATAACATCAAATCAATGCACCTCAGCTTGGAGGCAAGCTTGAAAAAGCTCCGGACGTCGTACATCGATATCTTCTACGTCCACTGGTGGGACTGGGAGACGTCGATCGAAGAGGTTATGAACGGCCTCCATGTGCTCGTTCAGCAAGGGAAAGTACTCTACTTGGTACTTGTTACCTTGAATCCTCGACGTGTCTCGGGCCTCAATGTCGTTCCAATTGTTATGTTCTAGGGCGTGTCTGATACTCCTGCGTGGGTTGTGTCCCAAGCGAACCAGTACGCCCGGGATCATGGCAAGACGCCGTTCGTCATATATCAAGGTCTATGGAACATCATGGATCGCTCGATCGAGCGAGACATTATTCCCATGTGCAAGGCGCACGGTATGCCCGGTGTCTCAAGGTGGTACCGTATGTTTAATTGATGACGCTCAAAATAGGCATGGCGATCGCTCCTTGGTCCGTACTCGCAAACGGAAAACTCCGGAGCGACGAGGAAGAAGAACGGCGTGCCCAATCAAGCGACAAGGGTCGTGGACTCGCGGATTGGAGGCGAAACGAAAAGGAGAGAACGATGAGCGCCGCGTTGGACAAGATTGCAAAAGAAGTTGGTGCCAAGCACGTCACCGCGGTAGCAATCGCGTACGTCATGCATAAAGCACCGTATGTGTTTCCCATCCTAGGGTGCCGCAAGGTGGAACAGCTGGAGGCTAATCTTGAGGCGCTGGCAATCATTCTCTCTCCTGCGCATATCAAGCACCTCGAGAGCGTCATTCCTTTCGATCCCGGTTTCCCGTTCCCTTTTATTGTCAGTCTTATTCGTATCTGTTTTTTTGTTTCTTCTACTCAGGTATTCTTTTCTCTGCAGGGAGACGGAAGTGAACACAACCACTTGACGAAGAACACAGCTTACATGGAGAAGCAGCCTGGTCTTCGTGCGATCGTGCCAGATAATTCTTGACAAGACACCCATTGTGGAGGGCGATGTAGTGTCATGG
>JBBPMU010000300.1:0-30563 GCA_038090475.1 Wakefieldia striispora | reverse complement strand
TAATTTGTCAGACAGGAGGGAGTTCAAATAGTAAGATTCTTACTTCATCACGAACGGAGCTGAGCGTGGCTAAGTTGTGGGATTGTTCCGCCTGCGCCTCTTGTAAACGAGATTTGAGATCTTTAGCGTCAGCGTCCGACGACTGCTTGCTGATTTGGAGCTGGTCAACAAACAATGTTTTGGTTTTGACATCAGCGAGCGCCTTGCTAAGCGACGCCTCAAGTTGCGAAACGTTCTCTTGAAGGGCGGTGACTTCGTTTGACTTGGCGGAGAGTCCCTCATTAGCCTCCTTTAACTGTGTGGCGTGTCATGACATGAGTCTGAAACACTGGAAAAGAAGGTCATACTTTTTCTTGGAGATCTTGGAGCAATCTCCCATCCTCGCGAACCTCCCGTACAGACGAGACTGATCCCATTGGACGAATTGGGGGACGGCCCTGCAGAGGCGGCGCGGCAGCGGGTGGCAAGCTCTGTCTTGAGCTGGAAGGCGTCCTCTTCACAGCCTCCGAAACAGCGGCAAGAGGGCGAGGAGGAATGGCAGCACCGCCTGCTGCATTAGACTTGAGAGACGCAACCGAGCCAGCTGGTGAAACAACCGATGGGCGAGAGGTCTCGCTGGGAGGAGGCCTGGACGAAGCAGAAGACGCTAGCGAGGAAAGCAAGGTTGCAGTTCGTGATTTCGGGACGGGATGTGTTCCAGTCGCCGAGGGGGCCCTGGGCGGGAGCATAGAGGACCTCCTGCTCGGCGGAGCGGGACCAGAAGTTGACCCTCTAGACGATGCCATGGTCGTAGTCTTGGTTGAACTCGCAGAAGTTGTGCTTGGTTTCTTAGCGATGTGTGTGGTGACAGTTTTGGAGAGAGGAGAGGAAGGAGAAGAAACCGTGGCCTTGCCTGCAGGGGTTACCTTGGCCTTGCCAGCACCCAACGTGGCGGCACTCGACACCTGTCCAGCACATGGTTAATATGAAGCAAGCGTGCACACAAAACACGCCGAACGCACCTTCTTGTCTGTCGGCGTGGATGAATTTATTTTACCAGAAGCGGACTTTGCAAGGGGGGTAGACTTAGCCTTGCTTCCGGCGGGGGTACCCTTGGAATGAGCATCTGATTTCTTAGACACCTCGACAGCGGAAGGAAGAGCAGGGTCTGAGAAGACGTTGTCTTGGGCAGGTTCGTTGGGGCCACCATCTATGTCTGACTCTTTTACTGTTTCGTCTGCAGGCAGACTTTCGGGGTTATCTTGTGGGATTTCCGGGTCAACCTGTGCATTAGGATCTTGATCTACCACCCCAGCAGCCTCGTGTTCCCCGTGAGCGTCGGATGCCGTGCCCTGAGACGTGGGAGCATCGAGGGAGACACGCGAATCTGGAGTTGGCTCAACGTCGGCCATTGATCAATGAAGAGATGGCGGGGAGAAGAAAGGTTAGGACTGGAACGAACAGAACTTGAAGAGGAAACAAAGTCTCAAGAAAGAAAACAGAAAAAAGCCAAGGATTGCAACCTCAACGTAACTAGCACTCAACCGGCAAACTTTCATTCACACATACATAAACACGATAAAACTAATACACTCCGTAGCGTTACTGCAGGTCCGCGCAGAGGTTCAGCGCATTCAACGAAGGCTCATCGAGAGCCTTGTGATTGTATGACAGGACAGAAACCTATCGGAAACGTCAGCCAAATGCACGACGTTGCACAAGATCATCTCACTCCTCCGGGCTCCACATTGAAGTGGGTTCCTGCATCAGAATCAGCGGATCCAGCTCATATCGACGCCAGTGATCGTACCGAGTTCCAAGCTGAAGTTGATCCATCGGGAAATAAACACCCGATTGAAGTGCCCATGAGCGACGATAAGGACATCACGCGAGCCTTTACCCTCCTCAAAATACTGGCGATGGTACTGGCGAACCTGAGTGGCCATCCGTTAGAGATCAGATTTGTCCACAGATCTGCCTAACCTTGGCGATCATGTTGTCCACGCGATTACGCATATCATCCACACTCTCGCCGCCAGGGCATCTACCGGACAGGGCTCAAGACATTCCAGGGTGCTTCATCGTGATACATACCCTTCCTTCCAGATGTCCCAGCCCGGCTTCTTGGTCAGAATCTCCTCCTTCAAGAGCCCTTCGAATTGGCCATAGTCCCATTCACGCACTTCCTCTGTCAACTCGTGCTCGGGGACCTCTGGCAAGTGCTCAAACAGAAGATGGAATGTCTTGTGGGCACGAATGCGCGGCGAGACAAACACAATACCAAGGTTCTTTGGGTCAAGAGGTCCTACGAGTTGGTTAGTGACTTGTCGATGATCCCAGGATACTTGTACTGACGGCCTTCCCCGACGATGATCGGTGCCCTCTCCTTGACCTGTCGTTCTCCACGAGGCGTCAGGGGAATGTCGCTTCTCCCTGTCTGTGATCAGCGAAGCTTAGTGGCAACATCGTATCGAGAACTAGACTTACATGTCGTCTACGTGGCAGACGAACATCATAGAGAGGTTTAGGAGATGAAACAAAGAACTCACCCATTCAGGGACCACTCTGTTTCACCTGCAGGACGACCGTGAATCGCGCTCGTGGACGTAAATATATATTATAATAATGTACCAACCATGTCTAATTAGAAAGATCCTCGGGGTGGGTGGAGTCATTGAGGAGGGGTGATAAGGAGTGATAGCATCGTTTCATTACTACTTATAGTAAACTACTTTTCAGTTCCAACTGCGACCGTGACCATGTTTGATGAATGTAAGCCTACCCAGTAGCCAGCCCTGACTACACCTTTCCTTACCAACCTCCCAGTTGTCGAGCATGCAGCGTCAAACCATGCGCGCTCTCCGCTACCCCACGTCCAGTACGAAGGTTTCGAGCCTTCTCCATACGATGACCAGGTAGCAGGTCTAGATCATCACGCTGCCTCTGTCAGTGTCATGCCCTGTGTCCTTCAATCAACTAATCCAACTCTAGGTGGATGCACAGCTGCAAAGCTCCTTCCCCGTTGATGTACCCATCTTCGACCTCGGCAGAGTTCAGTACACCCTGCCCGCTCCATTGATCTCTCTTGCCGTCTCTTCCGACGTCCTCGCAATGGCGCTGTCTTCAAATCTCATCATTCTCATTGAGCTTTCGCATGCGGAACAAGTTCTTCCAATTCCCATTCCCCGCAAACCAACCGAAATGTCTATCCACAAGATATTCCTCGATCCTTCCGGTCGACACCTTGTCATCACCTCCCACCAAGGAGAGAATTGGTATCTGTATCGCGGATGGAAGAAACCAAAACAATTGAAATCGTTCAACAAGTTAGTCATCGAGAGCGTCGCGTGGAATAAACCGGCATTGTTGTCGTCTTCGCACTCCCTATCAACCAAGGAATTCTTGTTCGGGACGCGTGGTGGTGGTATCTTCGAGGCAGTTTTGGATGCAGGAGAGGACCTTTTCAAGTCACAAGAGCGCTACTTACAGCTCCTTTTTTCATTGCCC
Source organism: Wakefieldia striispora (assembly GCA_038090475.1). Taxonomy (NCBI): domain Eukaryota; kingdom Fungi; phylum Basidiomycota; class Agaricomycetes; order Agaricales; family Hymenogastraceae; genus Wakefieldia; species Wakefieldia striispora. The sequence continues at coordinate 27,077 of JBBPMU010000300.1, read as the reverse complement.
GAGAAAGCTCCAGTCACCGGCATTAAGTTTGAACTATTCCCTCAGATCGAGCAAAGGAACGCACTAGTCATCGCGACCACCCCCTCACGCATATACCAGTTTACTGGTACGCCAGACCGGCGCTCAGATGACGGTGGGCGTCTCTTTTCCTCCATGTTTGCTGTATACCGAGAAACAGCACCGAGTGAGTCACCGAATTACCCTGAACCTATAAATGCCCTAGACTGACGCGACGAAGAGATTTCCGAATTGCCCGGGGATTTGCAACATTCAGAACTGCACTTCTTCACGCCGAATTCTGATCAGGCTCTCTCCTTGTCTAAGACCCTTGCTTGGATGACAGGTCGGTGCTTTACGTGATGACATTCCCTGCTTATGAATGTGGCCTGGTCCAGCTCCGGGAATCTACCATGGGACTCTCAACTATGACCCGAACTCTAACGATCACGTCGACTCCACGCAGCTCCTCCCCTACCCTCCCTCGTCTTCACTCGAGTCCCTTGCTTCACAACCACACCCCGAAATCCCGACATCAATTTTGCTTACCGAATTTCACTTCATCCTGCTTTACAGAGATCGTATCTTAGGAATCTGCACTTTGAATGGGAAACTAACTTACGAAGATGTCATTCCGCTGGTGAGTCGGCCCATGGTAGTTGGAATGCATTCATCTCAAATGGCTGCAGAGACCAAATGAAGCAGTCAAGGGGCTTGCGGCAGATCCTGTCCGCAGGACGTATTGGGTTTATACTGACCAATCGATTTTTGAGTTGGTGGTAGACAACGAGAGCCGCGATGTCTGGCAAATATATCTCGCGCAAGGGGAGTTCGAAACTGCGTTGCGATATGCCAAGGTAGCTAGCATCGCTCGAAATAAGGAACAATATTGACGATGACAACTTGCCATTAGACTGCAATTCAGCGCGACAAAGTTCTTTCTGCCCAGGCTCACGCCTTCTTTGAAGAAAAACGATATTTCCAAGCTGCTCAGTGCTACACACAGTCTTCAGTCTCTTTTGAAGCGGTGTCGCTCAAGTTTCTGGACGTCGGGGAGCGGGACGCACTCCGGTCGTATCTGATCAGCCGCTTGGAGCGGACCCGCAGAACTGTGGGTTGAAGCACTGTTAAAGAACCTCTACTTTGATTAAGACACATATTTCTTAGGACCTGACGGCGCGGATGATGCTGGCGACTTGGCTTGTTGAATTCTATCTCAGCAAATGTGACGAACTGGATGATCTTTGTGCCTCAGAGGTTGTGGCCAGCGATGTAGAGAACCTGCAGGCAGAGCGTACCATCCTCGAAGAGGATCTTCGCCACTTCTTTGAGACTTACAAGGTTGGTGACTGTGACCTATTCTTGGCCATGGTCTCAAGATCTCTCGAAAGGCAAACCTTGATCGCAATACTGTGTACGAACTCATACAGTCCCATGGACGAACAGACATGCTACTCTTCTATGCAGCTGTGGTTGGGGATTATGAGCGAGTTATCCAACATTGGATACTCGAAGAGGACTGGTTGAAGGCGATCGACACACTCAATCGCCAGGTTTGTCCATTCACTTAGTTGGCACATCGACAAGCTAATTGGACTAGTCTGATCTAGAACTCTACTATCGATTTGGCCCAGTCCTTACCCAGCGTGCGCCGAAAGTGATGGTCGACTCGTGGTTCAAACAGTCAGCTCTCGACCCGTTGCGACTGATTCCCTCCCTCCTACAATTGCAACACCTCCCCCGTGATCCACTGGTATCAAACCAAGCAATACGATACCTCAATCATGTTGTTTTTGAACAACACAACACTTCTTCTACTGTTCACAATCTATTGGTAACATTCCATGCTTCGTCTTCAAGCAGTGACGATGCTCCCCTGTTACGCTTCCTGATGACGGCACCATCCGATTCCCTTACTGGCAAACCATACTATGACTTGGATTATGCTCTGCGGTTGTGCAAGAAAACAGGTCGGACACAGCCCTGCGTGCACATATACTCGAAGATGGGACTCTACGAAAACAGTGTCGATCTTGCCCTCCAAAAGGGCGACCTTGAGCTAGCAAAGATAAATGCCGATATGCCAGAAGATGACCCTCAGCTAAGGAAGAAACTTTGGTTGAAGATCGCCCGGTATGTTGTGCAAGACAAGAAAGATATCAAAGCGTGAGTCGGAATTATCCTGGCTTTAATCCACGCTAAATAGGTTTTACGAGCTAGCGCAATGCGATTCTTGGAGGACACTGATCTGCTCAAAATCGAAGATATTCTGCCTTTCTTCCCGGATTTCGTCGTCATCGATGACTTCAAAGAAGAAATTGCGCACGCCCTGGAAGGTTACTCGACCCACATTGACGACTTGAAGAAAGAGATGGATGATGCTACTCGCACCGCAGAGTTTATCAAGCGAGACATTGTGGAGCTGAAGAACCGTTTCGTCACTATTGACGCCGGAGAGCGATGCTCCGTCTGTGCACAACTCTTGCTCACTAGGCAGTCCTATATATTCCCTTGTCAACACACATTCCATGCTGACTGTCTGATCGAGCTGGTGAGTTCGTGCGCATACTTGCGATACTCGTGGTTTGACACTGTTTCCAGGCGAAAGAATACCTGCCAGCTCACGCCCTCAGGCGGATTCTCACACTACAAACAGAACTCATGAAGGACATTCAGAAAATAAGTCTGGGGGACCTTCCCGTCACGACATCTTCGAGCGAAGTACGGCAGCCTACTCGACAGCGTACACTGCTTTCGGCAAACTTTGTTAGCCCACTCCAGAATGGGACCAAGGTAGCGGGATCACTCGGACGGAATATTCTCTCCGCCGGTGACCGGTTACGCGATTTGATTATACCAGACGCGCTCGCTTCCGTTGTCTCGGCGCCTGGGTGGATACCCGGTATAGGGACGGCTGGTACTCAGAAAGTACTAAACAAGGACGCCGAACAGCAAGCAGAGAAGCTGCGGGCAGAGCTAGAAGACGTTTTGGCGAGCAGTTGTCCTTTGTGTGAGAGTGTCATTGCAGGATTGGACAAACCGTTCGTGAACGATGGGGAAGTGGACATGACATGGGAACTGTAGTACATACGCTCTGCATAGTTGACGTTTGGCATGGGATTTACATCTACGCGGTTTAGCCGTTAATTTTTTTAGTGCGCCCGGCTCTGCGTCGTAGGCGGGCAGATCTCCTCGCACCCATCTGCAAAAATGTCAGAGACACATCGAGTATGAGAGTGAATGAGGTACATACAGTGGCTTTTTCGTGTTCCAATCTACGACGTTCTTCGGCCGCTCTCTGGCGTTGGAGTGTTATCTCCCTTTTTCTGAGACGAGTCTACAGTTTGTGACGAATGTGGTGCATCATTGAACAAACTCACCGCTGTTTCTCAGCTTGCTTCTCCTGTTTGAGCTCGGACTCGAGCTTTTTGACGGCATGCTCAGTCTTGGTTTTCTCCATGCGCAAATGCCATTTGGTCTTGTGTCCTGTCGAGGACTGGGAACGACTAGCGAGCGTGGTTGATCAAAACGTAGCTGCATCAGCGACAAGAGGACGAGCTGTCGTACACTGTTGCAGATTTCTGGAGCTTCCACGGTTTACCAGACACCCGACCGTTGGCAGATGCAGCCAGTGTGATGTGCGAGTGTGTCATGAGAAATGATTAGAATGATATTGAAAGTTCCGTCGTGTCTGTCGTTTTATGTAAATCATATTTGGCTCCCACCCATTGAAACCTTTCGTGCTCGTTGGCAGCTACGACGATGGCTGCGTCGTTACGCTCCTCGGCGGACGCCAGCGATATCTCTGACCCCCGCCATTACCACCACCATGCCCGTTTCCCGTCTCTAACCGACTTTCCTGACTCCCCCTCCGTCTATAGCCCTACTCCTGTCTATCGTTCTCCCCGCCCAGAGTGCTCCGACGGCGTTTCCATCTCCCGTCTCACTGACCCTACCGCTGGCGTAGGCTTCGACGACGAAACTTCTTCTACCACGCGCTCTCTCTCGACCGAAGACGTCCATGATGACTTCGACTTCGACGACTACACGGATGACGTCTCACACAGAATAAGCCTCCAGGGTCCCAAGATCAGGTTTCATTCTCGCGCCCCTTGGGAGACAGACGATACCATCTCCCAGAACGAAGATTCAGACACCAACGCTTGGTCAGGCTCGCTCGGGAACAAGCTTAAAGGGAAAGCCTCCAAAGCGGACACCCTCTTCCGAACTTTCACCAGAGGCTCTTCCAGCAGGCCCAGTGTCGACTCCACGCGTTCACAGGTCTCAGTAACCTCCTCGTTCGATGTCACAGCAGGAGACTACTCAAATTCTCGTGGTGCCCTGTAGTGAGTGGATAAGGATTTCCGGTATCATCTCCCTCTTCCACTGATGTTCAATGCAGTGATCTTGCGAAACAATCCATGTCGTCTTCCTCCTTGTCATCCGCTTCTACTTCTTCACATATGCCCCAGAGCTTCGCCCGCACGACCAGCTACTCAAAACCTCAGTACATCTCTCAGTCCCATGCTTCGTCGCCGAGAGCCACAGTCAGCTTGGACGGAAGGTCTCCCTCGTCGATGTCCATCGAAAGTGCCCACGTTCCTCCCTCATCCTGTGATGCTTTTCGCACCTCCACTCGTCACGAGTACAGCTCGAACGCCTCTCCGGTCTCTGAGGAACGACTACCCCGCGATGGATTTGTGCATCCTTACGCCAACCCCAATCTGGTTGCTTCATATACCCCACCTTCTGAGACAGCACCCTCCAACCACTCAGGCTTGGGGGACATGAGTGGGAGTGATTCCAATAGCACCATCACCGACTCAACCAGTCCTAGGTCTGCGGCATTTTCAGACATCTCCGCAGAGACATCTAGTACATCGTTAACTTCCCGCGATCTCCCGCAAGGAAATCTTCGTGTCAACGGCAAAGAAATATCCTCCCCCATCTCTGTCCTATGTCAAAGCGATGTTAGCTATGTTGACCGTAACATCAAATTTTTGTCTCTACACCCACCCCCACCTGGTTTTGAGGGTCCTCTCCGAAGTAATTCCCGATTACCCGCTGTCGCCCTCATCTCTCTTCAAGAAGCCCAGGCAAGGGAGAGAGTACGTAGCAACGCAACGCACACTGCACCTGCTCGACCAAAGTTACCCTTTCCCAGCTCGGACGATGTATCCGAGATTACGGAAGACCAGACCGAGGAGATGGATACCGTTAGCATCCATACTCGTACCCGATCAATTAGTGGCGGGACTCGGCCGCACACGGTCATTCCACAACCTCCGGTCCAATGTCAAGTTATTGAGATGAGAGAGGAAACCCCCGTCTCGGCCTCGACGAATGCTGCTCCCGGACGGGCACTCAAACACAAGAAAAGTGGGTTTATGCGACTTTTCGGTGGTCGTAATTCGGAAGGGGATAAAGAAAGAAGTCCCCCGCCAATCCCTCCCCTTGTTGATGTGCATACCGAACAAAGCTTGCAAATTGGGAAGCCCTCGAAATTGATAAAGGCGTCAAAACCCTCCTTTTCGCCTATGCTGCGCGCCTCCAGTGCGAGTAATACTACGTTGGCTTCGACGTACAGTACTTCATCCACTGGTGATGGCTCCGATGGGATGGGACCTTCTCCACGCAAACGCCAGCCTCCTTCGCTCTCCATCATCACCAAAACACCAGGTCACAATATTGCTGCTCCAGCTCCTGGGCACGCTTCGGCGACAGTCTCGAATTTTACACCACCGCAGCCACTCTCTCTTACTGTTCCACAGAGTGCTCCTCCAGGGAACACCGACTTCCCAGGCCTCAAGCTTAGACCTGTGTCGACCTCCTTCGGCGCCCATTTTGCAGACATCGTAACAGGTACTGCGGAAGAAGTGCAACGTGATGTGCATACACCGAGTTCTGCCGCGAGTTCAGTCACTGCACTGTCTCCCTTTACCCCCGTTTCTGTGCGTCGCAGTGATGACGCGTCAATGAGCGCTGTGGAGACGTCAGTGGAAGAGCAACTGACTATTAAAAGGCTTCGGGATCAATTCGAATCCGCTGAGAAGGCCTGGCAACAGCAAGTCTGGGAGTTGCGGGGACAGATCAGAGACTTGACTGCCGAACTGGAGGATCTCCAAGCAGCAGACAACAAGTTGTACTGCGAAGTCTGTGGTCGAGGAGATCCACAAAGGCGTCAGGCTTCCCCTCCCCACGAACAGCAACTAAAGAAGGTTGGTGTCGTTAACCGGCCTAGAGCTCGCATCGGCGACACGGCGCGGTTTGCGAGTGGTAACTGAAGTCACCTACACTCTTTTATGGCATTTCTCTTGGTTCTTATATCGCGGATAGATACCTCGTGTCATTTCTTTGATTATAGTGCAGCGGTGGTGGACATATTGTGCATGCCGCAGCACATGTTCTACATCTAATTCCACAGGGGTGTATCTCACAGCTTTGACCCTCCTTTATTCTTATCGGTTTTTATCCCGTTCGTAGCGACACCCCTTCCGTTCATTTCCAGAGGTTATTTTCTCTGTTTTATATTCCGTTCGTTTTGTCTACCCGGCCCTTTGTCCGGTGTGCATGTATATTTTTTAATGCACATACTCTCGGGTACCATAAACAAGGTCACGCAAGCATGCTGACGAGTATATGTAATAATTGCAGTCCCCGCTCTGACAAAACATTAAAGACATTCGGCATAGACGTTAAGCGTCACCGTCCCCTCCAAGTAGCCAGCCAATCCCCTTCTGAAGGACACGACTTGCTTGTGTCGAAACCTCTTCGCCGTCAAACCTGCCTCCGGTCCCGTCCCTGCTCCGTGGTCGTGTGTCCTCTGCTGAACTGCTAGAACGCCCGCGCCCGGTGACGGCAAATGTGAAATTGGATGCCATGCGATTGAATGCTCTCCCAGCCAGCGCAGCAGCATCCTCTGCATGAATGAGAGGTGTTGCGGGCATGTGTAGCTCGCGAAGTCTATCCCGGAGGGACGAGACATGATTCTGTGATGGCTGCGTGGTGCTTTTGGGTCGAGCAACCGTCCGATCAGCTAGATATGCGCGACGGCCGTCAACGTCTTCCTTTTGCAAACGTCGCCAATTCGTGAGGACATCATGAAGTCTGTCCGCAGGGCAGAGTTGCAACGCGTAACCCAAGAGAGAGAGCTTCGCCTCGACGTCCTCGAATTCGGGATGTCGGCCAAGCTGGAAACAAGCCACCCAGCAAACGTTGCTCGCCTCCCGAACGGCCTCACCCTGATCGCCATTTGACATTTCCTCGCTCAGATTTAAAACCTTTTCGATCATGCGTTTGCTGGTCTCGTAGGCACGTGAAAAGTCCTCTGCCTGGAGGGCGGTATCAGAGAGCATGGCGAGTATCCTCACTTCTGCGACCACATCGCCTTTGAATCCAAGCTTGTGTAGGAGATCAAGGATGACTTCTGTGTGCTTATATGCGTCTGCCGTGCTCGAGAGGACACGCGAAATAAGGGAAAGACGATCCTTGGTAAGGCGAATCTCAATTGGCGAGAGCAGAACGCCGGGACGCGAGAGCAGATTAAAAGAGGAAAGGCGGGAAGTAGCTTCAATAAAATCACGCTCTTTGATAAGACGCTCCGACGAAGGTGGCACAGCAAGACTAAAGGAAGTGTAAGCCGCTTAATACCAGAGGATATTGGAACTTCACCAGTCATAGGCCAGTTTCATGTCGCCAGTCTTGTAATTTCCTGAACTTGCATTGTCGTAAAATTCACGCGAGACAGATAGAGAGATATCTTCTACGACAAGAGGAGGCAAAGACAACCCTCCAGGCCCCTGCTGAAGAAACTCGCGCGCAATGTCGAACGCTACTAGATTGGTGAGAAAGTACGGCGGGATGATGGGAAATACTCACAACTCGAACTCAGCAGGCCGGTGAAGAAAATCGACGAGACTTCCTCAGTTGAAAGATGTCCAAACGCGCTCTTGAGCCCGTTCTCGCTAGCTCCACAAAGCTTGAGCATGTCTTCTAAAAGCCATTCCCACTCGCCCTTTCCATTGAGCTCTCTCGAGTTAACGGTGCGTCTGGCCATTCTATTTGCCCACGCTCGTTGCTCAACTGCGTCATGTGCGCTCTGCAAGAACCACCGCAAAGGTGCTGGTACATTCCACCTCGATAGAATCTCTCCAGCCTCGAGATGTACGTCCAATATGTCCAGTGCACGTGAGAGGGAAACAAGTGGGAGAGGCTTGAAGAAAAGCATTAAGTCGGAGGGCGAACAGTGCGGGCGGACTGTGGACGGCGTCACAAAAGACCCGAGAGATAATATCGTCGCATCTGCTTCGTCTGCTTCATCCTCAGTTCCTGGAGTGATCTCCCAAGCCGGAAGACACTCGAATATGGCGCTCATCGTAGACCACTCATTGCGGCTATCACTTCCGTATAAACACGCAAGGGCCAGTCTTGCAACGTCTTCGTCATTACGAATAATGCGGCGTGCGACAGGAAGGGTGGGTTTGGACGCCTCAAAGATCGCGGCAGTAATAGATAATGGGACCGAGAGAATGTAGTCATAAAGCAGGCGGGTAGGTAGAGTTGGATCGGGACTACCAGCACGCTCTGCACGTGCTTCCAGAACGAATAAATAGGGCGTCACGAGACGGGTAATGTCGTTCGCAGCGGTTTCCGGGCTTGAGTGGGCGAGGTAGGCGCTCACGACCTCCGCAGGCTCCATACTCTGCCAGCGGGTCAATGTCCAATCCTGACCATCCTGGGGTTCGCGAGGCTGAGGTGAATCGTAGACTAGACGGGAAAGGAGGCTGAGCTCTTCGCCTAGCTCATCAAGATCGGGTACTCCATTAGAAGCCCCGTGCTGAATAGTTTCAAGAGCTATATCCAGGATGCCGGTGGATGAAATGATGGTATCCACGCGGCGTTTGTACCAGGAAGCAAGGTCTTTCGGTGTAAGAGGTTCCGTGCATGCTATGGCGTCACTCTTTGACTGATACAAGTCCACTGCCACGTGGGACGCGGATTGTGAAACCTGAAGCGCAGCTTGGACCTCGGGGGTCTCGACCCAGTCCACCTCCGCTCTCCAACCATTGAAGGACGGTGTTTGCTCTCTGTCTTGATTGACGTCACAGGCAGGAAGTATTTCGCGGTACCCGAGTGGGTGGGTATGACTAGGTATACTGTCAAGTATGGCGAAGCGGAAGGGCCAAAGGATGGTAGAGTGGTGCTGCACGAGGGTCCGTAGCGCGGTAAATTGTTGTTGCGAGGCAAAAGAACGTGCAATTTCGAGCATGTCCTCGGCCAAGAAGTGGGACAATGGTATGGGTGGGTCGGCTGGCCTACGTCGCGATGGGAGAGGGGTTACCTCGTCGTCCTCCGCCCACGGATCATCCTCCCATTCCTCGTCAATATCATCAGAGTTCCCCTCCTCCGTTGACAGGTCCTTGCATATTTGTATAAAAGTCGAAAGTCTGTCGCAACGATGGAGGAGGATGGCACGCATGTGGCAAAGTTTGGCGTCATCTGGAGCGTCGTCGAAGTATAAGGTGAGTATCTGGTTGTGTCCATGGGCGGAATCTGCATCGGGGGTAGGGATATGGGGCGCAGCCTGGGCTCTGAGGACAGCCGAGTTGGTGCGGGTGATTCCGAGCTCAAGAAGTGAACGTTGCGTGTCGGGGTTGTCCACGAGCCTATCGATACAGGCCGCTGCAACCCAAAGGTCGTCGTCGACAGCAGAGAGGATATCCCTGACGTCTCCAGGAGTAATACCCTGATCTTGAGTGTTCTGCCAGCGTACATGGGGCTGCGTTCCATCCATGGTGGTAACTTGAAATGATTCCGTTTAAGTAACCCAAGCAAGTCCATCCTTACGAGGTCATGGTTACGTTCAATACGTGTACTGCTTCATCGCCGCACTCTAAAACTCATTACATCTACACTACTTTTTGTCAATCTAGCGACAGTAAAAATCGAAGCCGAGTGGCATGTGCTGTGTAGAACGAGCACTACGGTGTGGTTAACGGGTCTAGCCATTGGGGCAACTGACCGTAAAACGAATCAATTCAAAAGAGGGTTTCCTGATAAAAAGTGGTTAGCACTCGGATGAGAGAAGCGAGTGGCAAGCACCTCATCTCGAAGATATTCCCCAATGTCCCTGGTTGAATGGATGAGCAAAGACGACAGAAACAGCCGAGCAGATCTGGACATACGCTTGATGGAACACAATGATGGCTGTAGGATCCAACTTTCGCGTGTCAACCGTTGACCGAGCAGTTACACCAAATCCCTGAAAACAGTGTTGATTTGTATTGGGCGCACAGAAAAGAAAGGAGATGAAAATTACTAGTGGGACATCATTCATGCCGAATACGACAACGCCTTGATGTTCGGGGGTATCCTCTGTTATTCGGCCAAGGTGTGCCTTGAGGACATGGTTGCCATACAGGAAGGGCATCTCGCCGTTGGGTTTGATCCAGACCTTTAAGCGGATTTCATAAACGAATGCGATATGGACGGTAAACATACCTTATGTCTCGCGTACTGGGCGATGTGGTCGAGAGCAGTAATATGGAGCTTGAATTTTCCAGTTTTGCTGAATTTTCCGAAGCAAGTGCCAAGGGAGACGAGATTCGGCCGTGCGACAGAGATGCTCAGTCGCATGGATGATTCGGAGACATAGTACACCTTGTCCTTGTGCAACCTGAAACAATATGGCTCGTCCTTGCGGTCGATGAGGTGGATGATATTCTTGCCCTATGGACTTAGTTGTGAACGACGAGAACCGGATACGAGATTAGCGGACGTACTATGTAGTTTGCGAGTTTTGTGAAGACGGCTTTACTTTCGTCCTCGGTGAGTGGACGCATCGTGGTGCGTTGCAGCGTTGGTAAAGAATGGTACTAGTAGTCGCCCTTGGAGTTGTACTGCCACACGCTCATTCACAACTAACCATGTCCGCCTCCTCGTTCTCGTTCCCCCCCTCGTTCTCTTCCTTCCCCGATATCGACCCTGGTCCAAGCAACAGAACGGCCTCACCCAACCGCAACGAGACCGCCCGCAGCCACCACAACGGAGACCGCCCGATCGACTTCAACAAAAGGGACAAGTCCGGAAAACGAGGCCACCGAGAAAAGGACAGATCTACCTCAAAGCGAGAAAAGTACCTTTCTCCGTCCGACAACTGGCGCGGTAGCGACACTCGCGCGCTGGGTACACTATTAGATGACGAGAGGCTCAAAGCCAACGAGGACAGACTCCGTCTCGAGCAGCAGGGTCAGGAACGTGACCGATGGGTTCCACGTCCTCTCTTCTACTCAGATCGCAAGGGTGACACCCTCAACCTAACTTATGGCTCCCTGCATGCTGGTGACGTACCAAAGTATCGCCCTGTTGCCCGTGAGTAGTCAACCGTAATGCACCCGAACAGCTAATCATGCACAAGGCGGCAAGCATATTCTTGGTCTCGACAAAGCCTGGACCGTCTCTCATAAAGTCGGAGAAGGCATTCAAGTAACTCTCGGGCAACGCAAGGTACGGAGCTCCACCCAGACACCCACAAAACTTTTGTTGATAATTCTCCGCAGCAACTCTCCCTTTCCCATTCCAGCTCAAGCGCCCTTCTCGCCGCGCCTCCCCGGCGCCTCATTACTTCCGCTGAAAACCACAAGTACAAAGAAGTCAATGGTTTTTTGCGCCTCACATCCCGTTCCAGCCAAAATGTTGATCGAGTTTTCCGACCCATCTCCGGCGGCGAGGCAAGCTCCGATTCGGAACTCTCAGCGTCCGATGCAGAAGGACCAAGTTCAGATGACGACCAAGCGCCCACTCTCACATCTCACCAGCTAGCAATTAGAGCCCTAGAGGAAAGTCTCGTCGTCGATCCGTCCTCAGTGCAAACGTGGTTATCACTGGTTGCGCAGTCCCTCTCGGTCGTGCCGCTGAGCTCAAAGAATGCCAACAAAACTCGTGCTGAGGTAACGCTTGCAATCCTCTTGCGTGCCAGAGAAGCCCATCATTCCAATCTTCGCTCATCCGCTCTCTGGCTCAAGTACCTCCGGGCAGGCGAAGAGTTATGGGACCAAAGCAAACTCACTGCCGAATGGGAAGGCGCTCTTAAGTTGGGTGGCATTGATATCTGGCTGGAGTGGTTGGAGTGGCGTGTTCGTACGTGTGTGGGGGGTATCGACCAGGTTGTGTGGGATGCAACACGTGCGCTAAAGGCGCTAGGGTGTTCCGAGGACAGCGAGCTTGATAAGTTGCGTATTGTGTGGCGAGTGGCCGTTACGTTTCAGGAGGCAGGTGCGAATCGTGAGGGTTGGGATTACGAACGCATTCTGACTCTCCGCCCAGGCTTCCATGAGCGTGCTACAGCGCTTTTCCAGGCGCAAGCGGAACTGTATGTCCCTAGGTCCTCTTTGCGAGGAGCGCGCTATTAATTAGCCGAGTAGTACATTCGAGGTGCCGCAGTCCTTTTATGGACTGCCTGTTGACACGCAGCTGGATTCCTTGGAAGAGTTTTGGGAATCGGAAGTACCACGCGTTGGAGAGCCTAATGCCAAAGGCTGGTCCGCATGGGTCTCTAGTGGAAAGCCAAAACCTACTCTTCTGAGTCTACCAGTGTCAATGGATATTGACTCTATGTCAGCTGATCCATTTAATAGATGGTATAACGATGAGACACGCGCGGACATCGTCTCAAACATCCCCGCACGCTACGAGTCAGGTACTTCTGACCCTTATGCGACCGTACTATTGTCAGATATCAAGGCACTGTTACTTCCGCTGACAGCCCAAAGAGCCAAAGACGCGTTTCGTCTCATATGGCTCTCCGTCATGGGTCTTCACGTTCCTGGATTTGCCAACACACTCGCAAATGGAACATGGGATGATCGATGGTCACATACACATCTCGCCACTGCGTCGCGTCTTTCCTCTGTATTCCCGCACCCCGGGAAGATGCGGCAGCTACTTGCTGACTCTCACGCTGGTGTGTTGATTGGGAGAGAGCGAGAGTACGGATCGGCGTTTGGACCTGTCAAGGAATGGAGTTTTGATGTTCTTGGGCCACTGGAATGGGTGGGGAAAGATCATTGGAGGATGTGGTCGACGAAAGATATCCAAGGTGTAAACGAAGAATTTGTGAGGGCGATCTTCAACCAGCTGCGTTGTGGTGCAGAAGATTACCAATGGGATGTGTATGCTTTGGCGTTCGAAGCGGCGATCAGCGTAAAGAGGTTCGACCAGCTCGAGTCCTCTGAAGGCAAGCATACTGACGAACAACTGCAGTGCCTTGAAGCTGTCGCGAACGTTGTTGTCATTTGTTCCCGAGTCGCTTCCGCACTGGGCGGCTCATGCTCGACTTGAACGTCTTCGTGGACGGATTGAAGATGCACGGAAAGTGTATCAGACAGTTCTCATTTCGAGCCGTCATTCCCCAACTCAAGCGTTTGTTGGACAAATGTGGTGGGATTGGGCTGAAGTGGAATGGCTAAACGGCGACCAAGATGTCGCTCTTCGGGTAGTCATGCGCTCGGGAAACGTTGATGGCATGGGGGGCATGATGATTCTTCGTGCCAAGCGAAACCTGGAAGACATTATGAATGCTCCACATGAGTTGTGGAAGGACCGCGAAGCCTGGGTAAAGTTGCGAGCGCTGATAGATGTATTGACAGGTTCATCATTGACTGGCATGCTTACGATCTTTGACTCGCAGCCGGGCGGAATGAGGGAAAGCTTGATGATAGCATCGTTGGTGATGCTGTACAATCACGCCGTTGTCCTGCGTACACCTACGCCGCCAAAGATATTCCGAGAGCGCGTACAGATCGCTATGGGGAAATATCCGAGCAACACGATCGTGCTTGGGATGTTCCTGGAGGCGGAGAAGGGATACGGAGTGTGGGGGCGTGTGCGGAGCCAATTGGGCGAAGGGGCGGTGGACGGAGGTATGAAGGAGAAGGGTGTTTCGAGGAGGACCGCAGAAGTGTGGATCGCAGGGTGGGAGAAAGGGCGTTGGGAGGTTGAAATTGAGCGGACACGAAATGGATTGGTGGCAGCGGTGGAGAGCGAGAGGTGAGTGATGTCGGTACAGGAGGCACTCGGAGACTGACAGACGGATAAGGACGAGGAGCAGTGCGATCGTGTGGCGGGTCGCTCTCGAGTTTGAGATCCGGACTGGGCAGATGGAGCGAGCGAAGAGTCTGCTTTACAGGGCGGTCGGGGAGTGCCCGCTCGCCAAAGGTACAGACAACAATCTAGTATTGATGCAAACGAGCTAACACAAGATGCAGGACTCTATCTACTGGCGTTTGGACCGTTGCGGGAAGTCTTCACGGAGCGCGAGCTGGCAGGGTTCGTTGATATTATGGCAGAGAGGGGTGTGCGAGTGCGGAGGGGACTAGAGGAGTACGGATGGGACGGTGCGGTGTCGCGGGTGGAGAGAGAGCGGGATAGGAGCGGGCCGGAAGAGCATGACGAGATCGAGGAGGAAGCGGAGGAACGACGGAGACTGATGCCGTATTAGGGGTTTATTTGTACAGGATGTTGTTTGTACACAAAGACTGTTTATTCTTGTTTGTTCAGTAGCATCGAGGCGTTCCCGGCGAGTTTTCTTTGATACACCACCATTCACTTCTTTCCCTTCTCCTTCCCCCCCTCGAGGGGTTTGTAATGACCACCATTCCAGCACCAACAGCACCTCGCGAGGAATGGCCCGACGCCGACTTTGATTTGCCCGACGGCGATCACATTCGCTCCCTTGACATCGAATCTGACAAGGAGGATGACGAACACGACCTCGACTGGGATATCGAAATGGACCTCGGAAAGACGGGTGGCGCAAAAGCAAAAGCTGTCGTCACCGGTCTTGCCGCCCGTAGCGAGTTCGCCAGGTTCTCCTCGGGCGCAATGATTACTATTCGTCCCCCGCTTGCCTCTCAGGAAGAGGTGGATGAAGAAGAAGACGAGGGCGTCTCTACAATCAAGGTTGCAGAACTTACTTCTACCCTCAAAGCCGTCGCCCAGCCTCCTCCCCCCATCGATGAAGATTTCGAGTCCGCCTTTGCACTTCCATCCGACCTAACTCAACTCTCCCTCGCTCCTTTACCTCTTAGCCATCGATCATCCAAGAATTCACTCGAGTGGGGTGATCGTGACCAGACTTCCTCTTCCCAGTCCTCGGACGCTTACTCGACCCTCGGCTTCGCCGATGGTTCGTCTTCAAATTCCGTCTCTTCTCTCTCCCTCCCTGACACGGAGGAGAGTGAATGCGACGGGGACGAAAGTGAACTCGACGGCATTGTCATCCCCTCCGGCCTCTTCGAGTCTGGCCATGGCGGCAAACATCTCAAAAAGATTCTCGACTCCAAGAAAAAGGCCCCTCCCCCCGATCAGCAAGCAAAAGTTGCCAGCCCTGATCCAGAGGACGACTTTGAGATGGGCCTTGTCATCCAAGACGATGACGACTTTAGCCCTAGTCGCCTCATCAGCGCAAAGCAAATCCACCGGTTTGCAACACGCAGTAAAAGTGCGCCAGCTCGAGCCCTTATTCCTGCCCGTCCGCCTTCCCGTCTTAGGGCGGACCGCGCCAAATCACCTGTTAATCCCCCAATATCGTCTGCGCGCCAACTCCAACGCATCAAACTTTCGTCGTCACCCCCTCCCCGACCTCCACCACGTGCTCAGACATATAAGGAAGCGCTTTCAGCCGCCCCTCCTGCCCCCACAAACACCTTTTTGTCCGCCAAACCTGGAAGTCTCCGAGGACAAAAGTCCCACTCGGGACTCAAGCCGCCAACTCCGACATCCACTCAGCGCAAAGGGCTTGCCCGCAAGGCTTCACTGTCTTCGCTCATGGAAACCAGTAGCTCCCAAGCGTCAGGCTCTGGGACAGCTCCGATTGTGGGGCCATCTACCAAGTCGGCACGATATGAAGCACCCACAGCGGCTTCACGTGCCAAATCGCACACGAGCTCAACGAGCCGCATTCACGCGCTTGACTTCATCGTGCCACCCACACGCCCTTCAACGCCGTCGTCCAATCCCGCCGCATTACGTCTCACGATGCCTACTTCTATTCGAATGAAGTCGAGGCCTTCCTTATCCTCTGTTTTCCCTGGTCCTACCGCTGCTACACAACAACCCCAATCTTCCCATCGTGCCATTTCGCCCATTCCATCTACTAGCTCCCTTCGTAGTCGCATATCCCATAATCAGACGCCGTCAATACCATCATCATCAGCCCCTAAGCTCCTCCGCCGTCCCAAACGCCAAAGGATGTACGGCGATGGCACGGAACTGGATGGTTTCGAGGACCTCCCAACAGATAGGGACAAGGAAGTGAAATTCAGAGTGCAGCCCAAAGCGTCAAGCCGTGGGGTTATCACAACACAATCAAAGCCCTCGGAGAAAGAAAAAGACAAGGGGACGCTCCGCAAAAAGGGCCGCTTAGATGAACCAAGTCCGGCGCTTGGTTAGTCCTACGCATTGTTCTGTGACAGCACTGTGCTTGGATGCTGATCTCCCACCCTTTATAGACCCTCCAGGCGCACTCACACCATCCACAAACACATTACGACGCACTGGGCGTATCGAATTCCCCAAGGCTGTGGAATTACCCGCAAGGAAGAAAAGGGACGTATCCTCACCAGTGCTCGGTCATACACGACGCAAACCCACCCTCATTCGGCACCTCGGAGGACACAGCGGGCCAAAAGGTACGCGTGAACTTTGTCTTGCCCCAACGGGGACTTATGACTCTCTAGTTGTTGGAGACATGAAATGGAACCCGTCCACCCTCCGCTGGGAGGGTAACGATCAGGCACTTCGAGATTTCGACGCAGTTGTCGGAACATCGACTCGGCCCGCTCTTATCACGCACCTCACCGGATCTTCGCTCGGCTCTCCTGTCGGCTCCTTTACCTCTGGTGCACGGAAAGTAGGCAATATGATTTTCGATCCAGCGCGAATGTGTTGGATCTCCACATTACCCCCCGATGAAGAGGAACCAGATGTTTTCGCGGACCTTGCTGACGACGAGGAAGACGACGAATGGGAAGCCAAAGCTGGCACGATCCGTGCCAGTCAACAGCAAGGGTGTACCAGCAACACACCCTCAGAATCAAGCGAATCACCTGTCGTCGTCACTGCCCCTAGCCCCGCGCGCAGTCGCGTTCGAACAACCTCCGAGTCCGAGAGCGACCGAGGGTCGCGTGCGTCCATTGTTTATGACGTTGCCGATGACTTCGTCGAAGTTTGTCGCACCGCTGAGGAGCGTCACCGTTCCGAGATAAGGGGTTGGCGTTCATCGCTGTCAAGACAAACCGATGCTTTTGGCGAACCAGATCGATCATATCTATATGAAATTCGCGCACTCGCCACCAGGAAGTACTAACCCACTGGAGCTCTGGTTTCTTGTCCGCCAGTCATCATTGACATGGCCATCCTCTCCCCACGGTCGCTATTGTCGTTCCATTATGTTAACACCTCTGCACCTCGGACTGAATGCCCTTGTTCATGCATGCATTTCGATGATCGAGTTCGTAATACCTCTCACTGTAAGCAAGTTTTTGTTACTTATTATATTCTGCCTTTCCTTTCCTCTTGCATTGTTCTTATGACATAATTTCACCGTCACTCGTTTATACAATTCCTTTGCTCTCTTTTGTGACTCGACGTGTATGGGACATACGGATACATGTTTAACATCACTGGAATACAATAATGATTATAATTGGCCCACCTTGAGGTTGTCAGGAGCCCATGGCAGACGACAGGCGCCTCCTTGCAGGACACGGTCGGATCGCTTGTGCTTCTCATGACTCGTCCGTCGTCTTTACCGAATTGTCAGCAACATATCCCCTCAAGCTCCTTTCCCTGGCAATTATTGCTGACACAGTCGCAATCGTCTATGTTTTGAGCTACGGAGGGGGTCTAGTCAATGGCGATCATATCAAGCTAAACGTCCACGTAAAGGACGACTGCAAACTCGTTCTCTTATCACAGGTAGGTTACCGAGTTCTGGGGAACCTGTTGCATGTTGAGTCCTCTTGAGGGATCCACGAAAGTATTCAAGACACGTCCTGGAAATCGGCCGTCGACACGCCTCAGAGAACCGGTCCATGCGACTCCAAATGTGACCACCTCCGTAATCGAGGCCATCGTCGCACCCGGTAGTGCGCTCTTCCTTCTCCCCGACCCAGTGACATGTTTCCGTGCGGCATCCTATTCTCAAACGCAGAGAATCAAACTATCCAGTGGCGCCTCCCTCGTTCTGCTAGATTGGGTTACGTCTGGCCGCAAGTCGCTCGGAGAGGAATGGGTATTTTCCCGATATCATAGCCTTAACGAGGTCTTTCTCGATGGACACTGCATAGCGAGGGACATCATGCTGTTAGAGGGCCCCTCTCAGACTGACCGGCCTGGCGCGTCGGGCTTATCTCGCACCCTCGCGGAGAGGCTCAAGCCTTACTCGTGCTATGCCACCGTGATACTCTCAGGTCCTCTTGTGCAGAATGTCGTTGCGCATCTCAATCAACTCTACCAGTCAACGACGGTGTTCAAAGTTGCTTCCCCGGCGCGTATGGTATGGGCGGTCAGTCCTATCAGTGAAGGGAAAGGGCATATTCTACGAGCTGCGGGAGTGGAAACCGAGGATGTGAAGGACTGGCTACGAGAATCGTTGCGAGGGTTCGAAGACATCCTTGGCCGTGACACGTATCTCAAATTGTTTGTGTAGCGCTGTCTGAGAGGATCGTGCACGTTTAGTGCGCGAGCATTCTCAGGCGGTCGTTCTCGCAACTTTACACAACGCAGCCAATACATCTTGAAGCCTTCTGAAAACCAGACCGACCGTCTGGCCCACTTTCTCTTTACGACCTTTACGGAAGGGTATTACCAAAAGTCCACGTGCACCCCCATTTCCACTAGTGCACGCCATCGTTGCGATGATCACAAGCCGTAAGTGGATCCTTTTGCGCCACTGTTTCCGATGCTTGGCAAGACAATCCTGAATCGGGCATACCCGAACGTTCGGTTTCAAGAATGTTTATCCCAATAACCAACCCCGAGGTCCAGGAGCATCCGAGCTTGCTGGTCCGTCGACGAGAAAGGATGGGTTACATCACGTTAGGCGAGTAGTAACCTACCTTTATGCGGTATGTCTCCAATTTAGGACGGTGGCCCTCGACCTTTGCATCATCATGATGGCCCGATCTCAGCGCGCATTGTTTCACCTCTACTCCATCACAAAAAGTACAAATATACTATAACCCCTTATATGGTGTCCAAGTTGTAAAATTTGTATAACATAAAAAATATCCACAAGGGTTGGCTGTTTGCACATTATTTTGCTGATGGTAGCGGGTTCATATGAGTTTATATATATTTGTATGGATTTATATACCATTTATATAGATTTATGCACCACCACAACATGAATCAGGCTGGGACATATTGCCACCGGTTCGACACTTTTCGTGATGTCACTCCTAAACGCATACCCTAGCCGTCTCGCCCGCTTGCACCTCTTCAAGTTTCAACACTACTTGTGTTCATTACCTGCTCTCTTTATGCCAATGCTACTGATCACTTAGTAGTCATTCTTCAGGCTATGACTTGCGGAGCGGTTGGTAATAGGTTAGGACTCAGTAGTACAACAGTCTGTACCAACCAAGTGTCCCTCTATCTATCATAATTACCACCTATAGTCGTCTACGGACCTCGAGGCAGTAACAGGCGCAGGCGCAGGTTCCTCTGACTCGCGGGCAACTTCTTCAAGCGGTGGTGGTGCACTTCGTTCGCTTCCTCTGTTCTGGTCGAGCCACTTGTCCATCTCATCAGCTTTGCCCGCGAAGGGTCGCTTGCCCAATAGGTCAATCATGTCCTCACTGCGAAAAACAGAAAAGAGTTCAGAGTCTGCAGGACTTGCCAGTTAGGCAGCCTACCGAGTAATGACCTCCTTCTCCAACAGCAACTGGGCAACTTTCTCAACATCGTCGCGGTGACGGGTGAGGAGTTCAGTCGTTCTCTCATGCGCGGACCTGGACAGGTGGCTCATGAGCGATTCGGTAAACTCAGCCAGAAAAGCAGCCACGTACGTGATCATCTTGCGAACTTCGGCGTCAAGCATCTCGCTTGTCTTCTCGCTGAAAGGTTTTGTCCAGCTCTCCTTTTGACCTTCGCGACCGCCGTAGCTAACAGGCCCAATGATCGAATTCATGCCGTAGTTGGCGCATGCCTCGAAGGCCATGCGGGTAATTTTCTGAAGATCGTCTTGGGCACCAGTTGTGATATTCTCCAGGCCAAAGAAAATTTCCTCAGAGACACGACCACCGAGTGTCATACAAATTCGATCTATCATTTGCGGCGTGGACAGTAGGTACCGATCTGGAGGCAGATACTATCACGACATAGATGAGCTGGATCCGGGCAACCGTCTCAGAATACTTACTTGGGCGTATCCCAAAGCTCCGACACCGCGAGGGATGATGCTGACTTTAAGCAGAGGATCTGCGTGTTCCAAGAACCAACCACAGACTGCATGACCAGCTTCGTGGTATGCGACGGTCTTCTTCTCCTCTGCACTGAGCACCCTGCTCTTTCGCTCCAAACCAGCAATTACTCGTTCGATAGCGCTCTCAAAATCGTCTTCCGCTACGTATTCGTGGCCCTTGCGAGCTGCATGAAGTGCAGCTTCGTTGCAGACATTAGCAATATCGGCGCCGGAGAAGCCTGGAGTGAGCACAGCAAGCTTCTGTGCCAAAGTGGACATATCCGACAGCTCTTGCGCGAGAAGGAGGGGTTTGAGGTGCACCATAAAGATACCCTTCCGACCGGATACATCAGGTCGGTCGATGGCAATATGCCTGTCAAAACGACCAGGACGCATCAACGCTGGGTCGAGGACGTCAGGACGGTTGGTCCCAGCGAGAACAACAACGTGTTCCTGTGTTCCAAAGCCGTCCATCTCCACCAATAGTTGATTGAGAGTTGACTCGCGTTCGTCATTCCCGCCAAAGCTACCACCCTTGCCTCGAGATTTGCCAATAGCATCGATTTCGTCAATGAAAATGATGCACGGCGCATTCTTCTTGGCGGAGGCGAAGAGATCACGGACACGAGATGATCCTACACCGACAAACATCTCGACGAATTCCGAGCCGGAGACGGAAAGAAAGGGAACGTTTGCTTCGCCCGCCGTGGCTTTGGCCAGGAGAGTTTTTCCAGTCCCTGGAGGACCTGACAGAATAGCTCCGCGGGGGATCTTTGCACCAAGTCTCTCGTACTTGGCAGGATCCTTCAAGAACTTGACGAACTCCATGATCTCCTCCTTGGCCTCATCCATTCCGGCGACGTCCTTGAACTTGACCTTGACGTCGGTATCTTTGTTAAACAACCTTGCTCTACTTTTTCCAATGTTGAAGATGCCACCTGGTCCACCACCAGCGGAACCGCCGGCGCGCCGACTCATATAGAAGAGAAGACCAGCAAAGAGGATCGTGGGTGCAAAGTTGAGAAGGGTATTTAGTGTGGAAATTTCATCGTGATAGGCGACAGGGATCCGTTCGTGGCTCGGGATACCAAGTTCATTCTGAGTTTCCTCGAGTTTGCGCTCGAATGCCTCTACGCTTCCTATAGAGAAATAGTAGTCACCGCCACCGACGGCGGCGGAATACATGGTCCCTGTTGCGTTCGAGTGAAGCTTGATTCGAACCTTCTGTCTGTTGACGACGATGAGCTTGTCGACGAGAGCTTTGTCAAGGAATGCTGTTCTGAATTCCTGCCAAGTGATCTCCCGTGAAGTTGAGGACGAAGAGCCGCTCAAAGCGTAGATAATGGCAACGGAGGTGGCCAGCAAAGCCAACTGATTGGGATTGAAATTGCTGTTGTTTCCTCCGGGAGGGGGCTTGGAGCGATGAGACTCGTCGTCATCAGGATTGGACTGCCGGGAGGACGAGTACTGTCGCTGGGACTGCTGGTAGCGTTGGAAGAAGCCCTCGAGACCCTTTGGTATCTCTACACCCGCACCGTCCTCCTTTCCCACATCCTCGTTGTCTCTCTTTGCTTTTCCCTTGCCTACAGAGCCATGCGGAGTGGACTCGGAATGAGGATCACGAGGAGAGGGCGTTGAGAAGAACCGCGAACCGCGAGCTACGCTCAGTACGGCGACACGACGGTCGACAACGCGAGCAAGACGAAGAGAGTGAGAAAGCATAGAGATGATGGGAGGCGAATGGACGAGTTGGGGCGAGTAGTATACTAGATACAGATGTCCGCTTAGTCAGCGGCTCGTGAGCTTGCGTACGTTAACCCCGGTTCTCGGCGGTCCGACTTGGCCGGGTGCTATCACGTCCCCTCCTCCACCTCAAATGCACAACAGAAACGGTCCTTGTCCATCAATACCATCCCCTTTCCGTCTGGCGCCCATCCCACGTCTCTCGTCTCGTATTTTGCTGTGATCTTCCTGTCTACTTCAGCCCACAACGAGAATGATTCAGTCAACTCACTGCTTGCAGGCACACCGATGCATTCAGCCATATCTTCTTCGTCACCTCCCTCTCCCACCCACTCGTCACTCCAAGTGAAGACACTTTGCGTGCCACAACAAATCATAAGACTGCCTTTGCGTATTGGGTTCCACCGAGCATGCATCACCGGCTTCTGATGCAGTAGTACGCACCGCAAACGCGGTACGAAGGGCTCCGACGGTGTTGGAAAGTCGTAGATATGTACCCCATTCGGTACGCTGTCTATACATACCCTTCAACACGGAGCTTTAATAGTAGCAAATATCATCACCATATCGAACGAGTAACAGTGTGCCTGTCTTGTTCCATTCCAGTTGCACCGCTCCAGACTTCGGATTTGGCTTACTTAGATCCGCCTTGAGTAAGCTTATGGTTTGTGGGCCAGCCAGTCGCTCATCTAGGTGGTCGTTATATACTCAGTGTCGTCGACACACTCGGTAGGATTCTCACAGGAAAGGAACCCTCTGCCTTGTGTAGACTCCAACCAATTGGCGGGCTCCCTCCAGAGTATCTGTCAGACAGATTAATAATATCCTGTGACTGAACTCTTGACGTACTACTCCGCTCGTAATCCGACTAGATAATTCAAAGGCACATGTCGCTGACCACGTCAGACTGTCGAGGACATGGACCTAGGATGGCGTGAGTGGCGAGCATTTATAAGACATCATTACCAACTTTGTCATCCCAGCCACCAACTGCAAGGAACATTCCGCTCGGATGCCAAGCCACCGAACGGACTCCGAAACCAGGATCAGGACTTGGGGAGAATGTGCCTTGTGTGACTCCTGCGAGTGAGAGAATGCTTATTTTATACTGCGTTAGAGGGTGCTAGCTTCAGGACCAGTGATTTACTCGTTGTTCAACCAGCGTACCTCTAAAATACCCTCCCATACCGCAACATAGTTTCCTGTAGGTGACAATGCGAGGGAAGACAGATTGGCCGTAGGCAGCGGGAAATGCTGTGGGTGTCTTTTTCGTTACCCCATCAGCTTTGAAGACTGTGTATACATGCAAACGCACCCGCACAAGTTTGAATGAGTCGGATACATCGTAGATACCCAGTGTATCTTTAGATCTGTGACGCTCTGCCAATACAAAGTACCGAGCGTCAGCTCGGAATGCATAGCCTATCCCAGTGTCAGCTTGGGGTTGCCAGGGCGGCACGGAAGCATGACAAAGAACCTTTGTCGGGATGGATAGGGAACTGAATGTAGGTAGCAGTCCCGGTTACGATCGACCAAATCGTAACCCGAAGCTGTTGAGGGAAAGATTCGCATGCGAAGGTAAGACTAGATAAGCAATCTTACACCCCATTCCGAAAAGCAAAGCAGGTTCCGACCATCGGGGGCCCACTCCGCCTTTACGAGACCCTCTGCGCCAGTCTCGATGTTCGCGGTCCAAACATCGTCTCGAAGCTTGAAGACCTGTACGATACCACTTTTGGCCGAGGCCGCAAAGAGGTACTCCGAGTCGCAAGACCAACCAGCGTGTGATATCCAGTGATCTGGATCGGTAGATGTCCGGGTGGTGGGGGTGATTGACCATGTGCGAGTGATCTGGAAGGTGTCGGTGCGACGCACGATCAGGACGTCTTCAACGGCATTAAGGATGAAATGAGCGCCAGGGCTGAAGCTGACGATGTTTGCTGACTGCTTGTAGATTTCTGTAAAGTCCATGTGCGCGTAGTACTATGTGGTAAGGTGATGACACGCAAGTTCTTACGCCACATCGGGTCATTTTTGTGCAGTAACCATTCGGTCTGACCAAGTACTACTTACCCAACTCTGTCAGCGTGGCGAGTTGAAGCACGAAACTTTATAAGCTGGCACGATCTACCATGGTCCCACTAGACAGTCCCTGGCCATGCCCTCCGAGTCAGCAGCAGATTCACGATCGA
This sequence comes from Wakefieldia striispora, assembly GCA_038090475.1. Lineage (NCBI taxonomy): Eukaryota > Fungi > Basidiomycota > Agaricomycetes > Agaricales > Hymenogastraceae > Wakefieldia > Wakefieldia striispora. Next base: position 2,681 of record JBBPMU010000300.1, on the reverse strand, counting down.
CTCATTCGACCAGCACTGCGGTCCACCCGTTCGAATTCGACGACAAGCCTGTTGATCTATATCTTGTTCGTTTCTCTCCCGGAGATCCAGAAAATCCAAGGGTACGTTGCTCTCGTTCCCAACCTCGCCTAGTCTCACTCTACATTGCGTAGAATTGGTCAAAGTTTAAAAGATGGTATCTCACTCTGACAGGGGGTGTTCTTGTTCTCTGCGCGTTAGTTTCCGTCTGATCAAGCGCGATTTACCACTGAACTTCTCACAGTACATACTCGAGCAGTGCTCCATCACCGATCTTACCATTGCTACTCCAGAAATTCGGATTTTCAACTGAAGTTGGGATTCTTACGATCTCTCTTTTCGTCTGTGGATACTGTGTCGGCCCTCTTTTGTGGGCGCCACTTTCCGAGCAGTATGGTCGACGTCCCATTTTTGTCTTGTCGTTCTTTGGTCTTTTGGTATGTCACGTCCATCGATGACATGAGAGCATACTTTGACCATGATGATGTCATTGACAGTGTTTTCAAATTGGCTGTGCCCTCTCCAACAATACCGCGACAATAATCATCCTCCGTTTTCTTGGCGGGGTTTTCGCAGCTTCTCCGTTGGCCAACTCTGGGTACATCTCACTTGCTCTTGTTCATCCCTCTCGCTCACGGGACCGTGCATCAGTGCTTTGATATCGGACATTTGGGGCCCCAAGGAGCGCGGTGCAGCATTAGCTATCTTCACTGTTGCCCCATTCGCCGGCCCGGCCATTGGGCCCGTCGTCGGCGGCTACCTCTCTCAAGCAGGGGTCTCATGGCGTTGGACATTCTGGATACTCGTTATTTTTGTGGGTCGGCTTTGAGGCTTTGCACAAGCGTTCCATTGACAACACGTTTCCAGTCAGGTGTTTGTTTGTTACAAATCATATTCACCGTACCAGAGACCTTCGAGTAGGCAATCTTGGCTTGGTACATAGGTTCGTTCATTGATTTCTTGTCCCAGGCCTGTTTTGCTTTTAAAGATGGCACGGGAAAAGCGCAAAATCACGGGGGACGAACGATACTACGCTGCAATCGAAACGGCTTCTATGAAATTTACAGACCGCTTGAAAGCCATCCTCGCGCCTCCTTTCAAGATCCTTTTTCAGGAATCGATTCTGATGGCAGTCACGCTATACATGAGTGTGCGTGACATTACATCCACCGTCTCTGCATACCATTGATATGTTTTTCTAGTTTGTCTACGGCTGCATTTATTTATTGTTCGAAGCATACCCAGTAGTATACACGGAAGGACATCATCTGAAGCCTGGCCCATCTGGCCTCATGTATCTCCCACTGCCAATTGGTTGTTTCATCTCGGTTGTCGTGGTATGCGTGTATCATTTCTCTTACTGCTTGGCTGATGGATCGCCTCAGTATGTGCTGTTCATAAATACAGACTATGCTCGAAAGGTGGAGGAATACGCCCCAGACTCTGTACCACCAGAGTACAGACTGCGCGTGGCGATGATTGCATCACCTTTACTCACCCTATCTTTCTTCTGGTTTGCGTGAGTCTCTTGCCAACATGCACCACTGACGATCCTGAGGTAACATTGGCTACAGATGGACTTCCTTCCCAAGCATATCCATTTGGGTTCCAATGGGTTCCGCACTGGTTCTGGGATTTAGTACGTGTTGGATCTTTGTGAGTTCCAGCCACATGTCTCTAGTGTCGCTTTTTGACGTCCCTGCGTAGTTGGCATTGTTTAACTACATCATTGATGTGTACCTCTCTGTCACCGCCTCTGCACTTGCCGCAACTGTCGTCGTCCGTAGCGTTTTCGGTGCCGGCTTCCCGGTAGGTATTGTGCTAAATCTAGGCTCCCATGTGCTCACTAGAATGCAAGTTATTTGCATCCCAGATGTACGCGAAGCTCGGCCCACAGTGGGCGTCCTCTCTTGTCGCATTTATTGCTCTTGCGATGACTCCCGTCCCATTCATTTTGTCAAGGTATGGACCAGCAATCCGATCCAAATCCAAGTTTGCACCCCCGCGTCCGCCAGTCAGAGTGTCTGTTTAGACGGAGAACATTGACTAGTATACACGCACAAATGCAAATGTAATACCATGATAGTGCTGCACTAGAGTTACAATTCTTATCTAGCACATGCAACGGACTCGGAGACCTCCGGCTCATGCCAGCGTACCATTTTCTGTCAAACAAGAGTTAGAGAAACTAATGAGATGGAGCTACCCAATCTCACTAATCTCTCGCACCGAGGGATATGAGGATCGACTATATATGCAGCGGGTGGAAGTCCCGGGCAAAGTCGAGGCAGAGGTTATGTTCGAACTGTGAGGAGGATCCACTCACAGTTCTAATGATCAAGGAAGTTTGGCTGAGGTAAAGACAATGGAGTAGTTGAGGACTTGGGAAAGTCAATTGACTGGTTGAGGGGAATCGCCCTGTGCGTCCCCTCTTATATACATATGTGAGGTTCTTATCTACCAATAAGAATGGAAGGATAAGAACAATAAGAGATAAGGGTGAGTCATGGGAAATGACTAAAGATACGGTCTTATCGTATCGTATGAGTAATACATACCCTTATCGTCCAATAGCATAAAGGACTCTTATCTCACTATCATCTGAAATGAATAATATGATAGTGACTCACCTCAGTTCTAGAACCACTCTAGAACCGGTATCA
>JBBPMU010000299.1:0-30955 GCA_038090475.1 Wakefieldia striispora | reverse complement strand
GATGTATTTGGTTAAGCCAGGTTTGGTTTGTTTGGTGAGGCCATAGTTTGTTTGGTCAAGTTTGGTGTATTTGATCAGGTTAGGTTTTGTTTGTTTGGTCAGGTTTGATATGTTTGGTTAGGTCAGGTTTAGTTGTTTGGCTATATTTAGTTTGTTTGGTCAGGTTTAATGTGTTTGGTTAGACTAGGTTTAATGTATTTGGTCAGGTTTGGTGTGTTTGGTTAGGCCAGGTTTAGTTTGTTTGGTCAGGTTTAGTTTGTTTGGTCAGGTTTTGTTTGTGTTATGATTACATCATTCTTCATCGAACTTTTTACTGGACGAACTCTTTCGCTAGACTCGGTCCTCGAAGACGAGTCCCAACCTGTAATTCGCATCACGTGACTCTTTCCACGATCACGTGACGTTCCCCTTTTGGTACGCTCCTATGTCAGTATAAACTTCCTTCAGTCACATGATCTGACACACGTGACCACTCGCGGCACTTGCCGATTGGCTGATAGCTTATCTTCTGCTCTTCTTTCGCTATTGGCTACTCCTTATCTCTTATCTTTACTCAGACGATATGACTCAAGATACGCGATCCTCGCATCGTATGACTTTCCTCTCTTTTTCTCATTGGACGATAGGATACGCACAGCATGGTCTGTGCACGATCGCTAGACACTATTTAAACCCCATGTATCTTACGATTATTCCCTAGTTCTATCTACTTGATCATACTTCCAAGGGTGTGGTTTAAGGATTAACTCCTCGACTAACTTGGATTACACTTTACCATCACCATTCCGCCTCTACACGATTTTCACCTCTCGCTCGTCGCCACATTTGTCTCTGGCGCGCCCCTCGAACCCGGCGCGCTTATCCTTTTATCTTCTTTGGGATATTTGAGTGACACTTCGTTTCAGTTTGTTTGGTCAGGTTTAGTTTGTTTGGTCAGGTTTTGTTTGTTTGGTCAGGTTTATTGTTTGTTTGGTCAGGTTTAGTTTGTTTGGTCAGGTTTAGTTTGTTTGGTCAGGTTTGGTGTGTTTGGTTAAGCCTGGTTTAGTTTGTTTGGTCAGGTTTGTATGTTTGGTTAGGCCAGGTTTAGTTTGTTTGGTCAGGTTTGGTATATTTGGTTAGGCCAGGTTTAGTTGTTTGGTCAGGTTTAGTTTATTTGATCAGGTTTGCTGTGTTTGGTTGGGCTAGGTTTAGTTTGTTTGGTCAGGTTTGGTATATTTGGTTAGGCCAGGTTTAGTTGTTTGGTCAGGTTTAGTTGTTTGGTCAGGTTTGGTGTGTTTGGTTAGACCAGATTTAGTTTGTTTGGCCAGGTTTGGTGTGTTTTGTTAGTCCAAGTTTAGTTTGTTTGGTCAGGTTTGGTGTGTTTTGTTAGTCCAAGTTTAGTTTGTTTGGTCAGGTTTTGTTTGTTTGATCAAGTTTGATGTGTTTGGTCAGGCCAGGTTTAGGTTGTTTGGTTAGATTTCACATAGTTCTTTTATCTTCCATATTTCTCCAGTCCCTCCAGTCCCTCCAGCACTATCCCAGTACTCTCCAGTCTGTCACAGATCTGGGTCTCTCTGTGGTCTCTGGAGCCTTAATTATGGAAAAGTGTCAGTTTGCTGATGTATCTGGCATATGCTTCGGTGTACTCATGACACTCTTCCGCATCTATAGCATGAGAGAGAAGTTCGATGGCGGTCTATATCATCACGTGGGTGTGGTGGTCGACAACGTGAGGTGTCATGAGCGATCTGAATCAAACCGGCGGTCACAGCCTTAGGTACACCATTAATGTACTCACGTCAAGGAAGGTACTGGCTGGCATACGGTTTTAACTGAAGGGAAGGGGAGAGTAAGTGTACTACTAGCGTTACGCATGAATGGTAGTGCGGTGCCTACTAATGTCATAAGCGAAACCGTGGAATCTTTGGACGAAAGAGCTACTGTACATAAATACTTTCGGGTCTACTACGCGTTATGATTGAAACTAAACCAACTTGTCCGACTCTCCGGGGATGTTTTCCTTGAGTGTCCGCACGTCCGAGACTGACCTAGTTGAGATAACTATTCTTGTATTCCTCGTCTTTTGTGCTATTCAGTTCGCGGTGATCATGGACAATACCAAGATTCGTTGATCGTGATTCAGAAAGTCCGTGAAACTGCCTCATCCGAGAGAGGCTTCCCAAATCTGATGCATTGGGTATACACTTCTTCTTTACTTGTCCGCGGTAAGTAGTCAACAAGGGGTGGTTCCATTCAACCTAAAGTCCCTGCTGCTGGCGCCGACGGAGAACGTGATCGTTCCATTCGGCTTCGCCCATCCTTGACGGACAACGTCCCAAATCGATAAGTCGTAACGCGAGAGCATGATTGACACCCGACTCGTCCGGCCTGGCTGGAGTTCGATGTTGGCGAATCCCTTCAAGACCGAGAGGGGCTCATTTGTCGATGCCAGGTGATGTACGTAGAGATGGAGGATCTAAAGAAGGTGAAGTGGGAGCTGTTATGCTGAGAAGCCGGAGATACTTGTCTCGCCACCAAAGTAACAGCCTGTATTCACCACATCGAATGTGACCTGGAAAGCAGGCATGTGAAGCCTGGCAGAAACGCAAGACAGTCGGATGATAGATCTCCCACGAAAATGCAAAGGAGTCACCATAGAGCTATGGTTGAATCCTCAGCGAAGGGAGACGCACCTCCTGCAGCCCAGTTATCGATGAGGTCAGTCTCTGGGACATCCGCAGAAGCGAGGGGAGTAACTGCAAGATTTGAATACTCGAAGGTCGTATAACTCAGACCGAAACCAAACTTGTAGCGAGCCTGAGGGGTAATATTTTGCTAGAAAATGGTGTAAGGAGTATCCCTTATCTGTCGCGTACCACTCACAGCGTCAAACCAGCGGTAATCAATACAAAACCTAGAGATCCTCATAACCACGGCATGTCGAGTGAATAGGTAGAATGAACGTACCTTTCAGGCCATTAAGACGGATTAAATCCCACGACGTTTTGCTGATGAGTACTGTATAATCAATGGGTAAGATTTCAGTTCTGCCTCCACCTAACGTAAGCTGAGCCGAGTAGTCGCTCACGTTCTTGGCGATCGTATACGGCACATTACATGGTCTAATGCTTGGTTCATAGTGAAAAAGGAATTCTTACCTTGTTGGACAGAGGACAGCAACAGTAGAGGTAGATAGCAATGACAGAGGCGGATGACAGTGACAGAGGCGGATGACAATGACAGAGGCAGACGACAATGACAGAGGAAGACAACAACAACGGAGGCAGATGACACTGACAAAGCCAGACGACAACAACGGAGGGCAGACGACAACAACAACGAAGCAGGACAACAACAGAAATAGATGACAACGACAAAGATAAAAGTGGAAAAACACAGACACAAGAGAGGGAGGGGAAAACTGAGAGAAAGGTCATCACTCACCCCGGTCTTATAAACAGCTCGTAGCCTACGCTTAGCGAGAACGTTATCTGGAATGTTCTGCCAATTAAGCAAACAGTTCCCGGTGACTTCCTCCTGTCACCTGTGTGAAAATGCCTAAGTAGACTTTTTTGCCCTGGCAAGCACACGCCGTAAGTCTTCTCCACGGTAACAGGGCATCACAAACTCCTATCACACCCCCTTATTTAAGCCTTCCTTGCACCCGTGTCATCCCTGCTCGTTTTTGACGAGGATTGTTTGACCGTCGATTTCCTTTTGTCAATCGGACACTGGACTCTCCCTTCCTCCAAGCCCCAGGACGAAAAATTTGCCACTGGCGGGCTCCAACCTGGAATAATCAGGATATTGCCAAACGTCAAGTGACCAATATTATGGCCACGAAAGAACATTTCCTGCCTCCAATCGATCTGCAGCGCAAATATTTGGTCACAGGTGGCCATGGATTCATCGTGAGCATTCACCTTGCTGAATAAAGGTAGGAAGGTCTAATAAGTTCCTGGAGGGGTCGCACGTGGCAAAGGCGCTCTTCAATCTCGGTGCTTACGTCCGGGTCGCAGACATTGCACCATTCTCCCGGTTCACAGAACCCATTTGTAACGACGCCCTCGTCGGGAATCTTTGCGATATGCTCTTTTGCGAGCGCGCTGTCAAGGGTGTGGACGCCATCCTTCATCTCGCCGCTAATGCAGCAGGGATGGGAACCAATCATGGAGGTGACAGCCTCACAGTCTACCAGGCCAACGAGTGCATGACGACCAACCTCTTGATCGCGTCCATTCGCGCCAATGTACGCGTCTTCCTCTTCGCTTCTACGGCATGTGTCTACCCGGCCAATGAACATCGAAACGTCGACGCTTCCGCGCTCAAGGAAGAGGACGCTTGGCCGGGTGGAACACCTGAACCGCAAGCATACTACTATGGCTTGGAAAAGCTCATCTCCGAGCTCCTCCTTCAACGTAGCGCACACTTGGGCATTCGCGTTCCAATCGCACGTCTCAACAATGTGTTTGGTCCGCGTGATGCGTGGAACAACGGACGTGAGAAGGTCCCCGTGGCACTCTTGCGGAAAGCGCTGGCGATACGTTTAGCGGGGAAGGGGCCAGGCGAGCTGGAGATCTGGGGGGATGGAACACAACAACGGAGTCTGCTCTTCATTGACGACTGTGTAGACGCTATCTTGGCACTCCTCGCATCCGAGTACAACGGGCCCGTCAACATTGGTTCTGATCAGACCGTGACGATCAACGACCTTGCAGAAACGGCTGTCAGGGCGGTGGGGTTAAAACCGGGGCTTGATGTTGTGTTCCGACGCGAGAAAGATCCAAATTTAGTCGGGGCTCGTGCGAGGAGCTCCGACAATCGGCTCGCACAGAAAGTTCTTTGCGGTTGGTCTCCTAAGGTGCAGCTGGAAGAGAGAATGGCACAGACAGGAAGGTGGATCCGGGACGAAATGGAGAAGACAGTTGATGGGTTGGGAGAAGAGGAACGTATCTCAATCCTGCAGTCGATGCTCCGCAGCAAAATTGTCAGCCTGGAAGGCAAGAACATCAAGGTCGCCATCTTACTTCCCCTCACTTCCCGTGGTTCGAACCCTCCTAGCGAATGCCTATCCCGACTCGAGGCCTTTGCTAAATCGCTCTCTCGCACAACCTGGCGAGACACCCATCTATTGGGCGGTCAACGCTTTGTCGTCAAGGTGTACATTGCAATAGACCACGATGATACTTTCCTTCTGGGGAAGGACGACCAAACCAACATGAACGTTGCCGAAGCTGTATTACTGTCGCAAAACGTTTGCGATGTAGCGATCCACATCTGCGTATATCCGGCCGGTCGCGTCTGTACCATTTGGAGAGAGGTGGCCAGGCAAGCCTGGAAGGAAGGCTGCGACTACTTTGCCCTCCTGGAGAAGGATACGATCCTCCGGCACGAAGGTTGGATAGGGGATGCCCATGCAGAATTCGCTCAGATAGCACAGCGAACAGATACGCCACATGGATTTGGATGTGTGGTGTTCACAGATATCAGTTACCTCGCCATGTCGACCTTCCCCATCGTCCATCGGACTCATCTTGATATCTTCAATGGAAACATCGTTCCCGACGTCCCAAACGACTGCGACCGCGACGCCTTCCTATATCAGCTCTACGGTCGTTGGGATTGCTGTGGAACCCTTAGCACGAGAATCTTCGACGGTATCAGGGTCAGCCGACCATCTGAGCACTTACACACGGCGACAGCTGTTACTGAGCAATGGCTGCTCAGACATTATCCAGCGGTCACCCGCAGGCCCACGCCCCAACAAACGTTGATAGGTTTACTTATGAACAGAGTGACGACAGGAAGAATGGATGAGTGAATTCCTAGACCAAGACAGCTCAGGCTGTTATCACCGATGGCAGGTAGAATGCGCCCTGCATACCATGTTCTTTTTATGTACGATCCCGTGTCACTTTTCCAGTTCCTGAATGTATGCGGCGGCGAGAATAGATACTGCTTGGTTTCGGAAAGGGACGATACATGCTGTTTTAATGACAGCCCTGAGGGTGAGTAGTGGACCCAACAAGTTTCCTACTTACCATGTCGCTAATCGCGATGCGAATGACGAGCCCTGGCTGCTATTTTGTTTGCTTGGTAGACCAGATTTTGCCGTCTGGGCATCTTTCGAACGTTCGTCGAGTCACTGATATTGTGCTGTTCACTGCCCACATCTGATTAATATTGTGGTGCTGTGGTGCCCAAGTCGACATTCCAGAACTGGGCACGAGAATTCGGAAGGTGGGTGCCAACGTCGTGGTTCTAATCGGGAGCAAGGACTCAGATGGTATTTCTGTTTAGGCCGGTGTGCATTATAAACACCGTAATGTTTCTCGTTCACCTCGTGGCTCCAGCATCTGTTCTTACTCGGGTCCTCATTAAGCGCAGTCCCACATACTTTGCAACTTCCATGTCTTCCCTCCAGAACTTGTTTCACAACCGGCTCACCACCACGTGCAAGGCGTGCACGTATCCCAGGATCTTACCAAAAGGGTGCGCGCCATCGCTACACAGGTGATTCCTTCGATGAAACGTCCGTGGTCGGTGTCCCTCAAACTGTATCTCCCGTCCATGCATTTCAGAGAGGTCTTGATTTTCTGTGGAAGCCCAAGGTTTGCAAAAGACGTTGGGCAAGTGTTCACAGCAAATATGCGTATCCCTCATGGACCTTGGCCTAAACCGTTGGCGCTCTTGGACGGGTAAGTGTTGGCGTTTCAACAGGGGCCTTGCCCTAATGGTGATGACTAGGAAGCGTGACTTGGATGAGGATCGCGGTGTAGTGCATGAAAATTCAAATGCTCATTGCCTAATCACGGTCTAGTGGTTGTTATCTCATCGATTAGATCGATCAGAAGTGGGAGAAACGAGGGCGAGGGAGGCAGGACTCTTGGACACGCAGACGACTCGCAACAGGTACGCGACAGACAGGACTCTTTGGTGAAACGGCAATGAATGTACGTCAACACTTCTCCCAATTCGTCACCTCACCATTCTGTCTTTGTGTTTCAAGTCGGTTTCGCCTCTCTCGGATTGCGGACTAGCTGTGAAAGACCTTGGTCGGCTGGTCGTCGTGGATGTCCACGTAACTCTCAGGACTTGGTGATGCTCTTCGGCCCGCCAAGTACGCCATTTGTCCCTCAATATGGCATGTCCACACGTCGCTTCTACCTTGCTTAGTACCCAAATCCCAGTATTTCCTTTTTCCACGGTAGCTCGACTGGTCAGCCTTCCCTGATGTGCATACCCTTTCGTTCTTTGTCGACGAAGATACGTTTTCAGGCCCTCGAAACAACTCGGACAGCTCATGAGTGACACGAACGGGCGTCCAGGCGTGAATGAATTCGCTTGGCCTCGCCCACTCATAGACTGGCCGGTAGTGGGAGTCTTGCTAACCTACCTGTTATCGGGTTGGCCTTTGTCAAGATTCCTCAGACGCGCGAGAGAGAAGTGCTTTATCGTGTTTATTCCTGACTTATTCATTGTGCGCAAAGTCCTGCTACGTCATACATCCATCTTTGATGTTCTCGGTCGGATGATGTATTAAGCTTCGAGCGGTAGCGCAAGCCAGAAATGAGGAATTCGCTGGCGGAAGCCTGGAATTCATACTCGCCGTGTGAGGCAAAGATGGATGGTATAAACGACGAGAATGTCCAACCCCGATATGATGTCCGTACACTCATCCCAACATGACCGGACAGGTTGGTGCAAGGGCAGTCTGTATAATCATGGGTGGTAGTCAATGACGTGAAACTTCGATGCTTTAACTTAGCCACCAGATGTTTGCATTAGTGATCAACGACCTCGTGTACACCATTGACGTGGTACAGAGGAAGGAGGCAACAGCTTTACATGATCAAATGAGAACTTTTATTGAATGAACCGTATATGTAGCACGCTTCCCTCCAGACCATCGTAATCAGGAGAACCAATGATATCTTACATGCAGTCTCTTTACATAGACCGTTGAGGTGATTGAGGATAAATTCTTCTTACACATCTCGGCTGTGACCGCACCCAATCGTCGGGTTCGGGCGCGGTAGTATCCTGGGCCTGTTCGACAGTGTTTTCCGCGACCATCTCTGCATCTGGATGCGGTCCGCCATGACCTGACGAAGATGGACCTCTCCCCACCCGAGGAAAACCGAAGGGCCATGTAGGCAGGTGACACATCTCCTGTCCCGGTGGATGACCCGTGAGTCCTCGTACAAGGTGCACACGGCCACGATTCAGCACATACCTCAAAGTTACAAGCAGGATTGCACTTGACCCACACGTTCCAGTCGAGCCACGTCATCAGCTGGACCAATTCGTCTACCCAAGTACTCCAAAGCTGACTTATCTTTGCGGGCTCGGGAGGCTCCTTTGTGCCTAGGGACGAATCGATTCCAGCATAGACCCCGGCGGCCCACATCTTTGTCACCACACGGCAAATTTCTCGAGTGGTCCCCCGAACCGCTTGAAGAAGCAGTTTCTCCGAGTCGGTCATAGAGCCTATCTCAGATTCCATCAAGCGTGTATGTGTCGTTTCACACAGCTTGTATATGGGAACTGTCCATTCCAGGTCATCCTTGTCTGATACGTCGGTTGGCACGACAGAGAAAGGAAGATAGGGTGCGAGCATGGATCTAAGCTGGTACTGAGCATTTTTCGCGAGATCAACGATACCATCCAGGCCTGTTGTCGACGAGCGGAGGAGATAGCGTGTCAGCTCGACATGTTGAGCATATCGGTCAATGATGACTCGAATGAGGGTTCTCCAATCAATCCCACTTGACGAACCTGAAGGCGTGGTAAAAACTTTCCGTAATCTTGACTTTATGGCCAGTAGATCTTCGCTAGATATGTTTTGCACGCGATGGTCCCACCGTTCCTGACCGACTCGAATGGGAACCAATGAAGGCGCGAGTTGTGTGTCATAGAAGGAGACCAATCCAGATAGATCCAATTGGATGCGTGTCTCTCCAGGAAGATGGTTATGCCTAGAACCTGCGTTGGTGGCTTCAAACGCAACCGATGCCGCTGTCCAAGACCATCTCAGTATCTCACCGATTAAGAAATCCACCAGACGGTTACTCACACAAGTCTGGTGGAAGAGCCCGTCGGCTTACGAGGTCTACAAAAGACACCATGCTGACGCCCGACGTGAAGTCACAAAGCATGACCTCACTAAATGGCTTCAGGAAAACACGAATCTGAGCCACGAATGAAGTGGTTGCTCACAAGTCCAATTCCATCCTATGATAATACTCAATGAAGGAAGGGGGGAGAGGGAATGAAGGTGCACCTCACGATACCATCCAGACCGAAATCCTTTCCCCATTCACAAAGGTCTGCAATCCGCTTCCTCTCGTCAAATACTCTATCGGGGCGCGGCTCGCCCCATGCGATCAGGTCTTGTGTGTCCATCGAACCGTATGGTATCTTGGCAGCACTGCTGCCATCAAAATAGACCACTTTGAGGGGTCTAGTGGCCATGAGCGTGAGGTGCCAGCATCTTTCTTCAGGATGACCACCCCTGCAGAACAGGTACGAGTGTTCAGGATCCGTAGAAACCCAATCTGGACCGGGCGGCAACTCCTTGTTACCCCTGCCGTGATAAAGAAGCGTTCCTTTCTGAACAATGCCGGGTACGATGTTGTGACCTGAGAGCGATTAGATTGACAACGACCAGGCAAGCACGCATTGACAGGTGACCTACCATTCCTCATGCGCGTGTTTGGCCACTGTTGAAGGAGTGAGTATACCGTTTCGAAGACGAGGTGATCAGTAGCGTTGGGATTCGGTAGCTTGTCGAGCCTCCATTCCTCCGAGTCGTTCCCAGGAGCGGGTGCGACGAACTGACTAGTAAATGGTATTTGGTTAGCAAGCGTAGGGGCAAGCAGCGCAAGAAAGGTTGTCCACAGCATCGTAGAAGATAGCAGCAGAGTACATAAGCGGCAGCCATTATCCTATCAGGTCAGCCTCGGACGGAAAGTAAGATACGTAGCATGTGCCAGTCGCGCGAGTTGGAAGTCGGAGTCTCCGCGCATGTCCAGCTCCCATGGCGGCACCACCACCATCACCACTACACACTTTGCGCATCCATCAGCAACCCATCTTGGCCATCTTCGTGTCGTCCGATAACGAGCGCATATATTCCGGCGATGCAAAAGGCCGCGTCGTTGTCACATCCACCAGATCACTCCGTGCAATCGCATTCTGGAACGCCCACAAAGAAGGCCTCCTCGGCATCGAAGAGTACGACCACCACATCATTACGTCCGTCTTCTCTCGTCGACACGACATGGCACTGACGCCTCATCGCCAAGTCACGGCAGAGACAACAAGATTCACGTCTGGCAGCGCCCGACGGAGGACGTGTCGATCCGACTGGGTGGCGCGGCGTCGTTGACGGACCAGCCACCACCTCCGTTGTGCTATTCCATGGACGTCAATGCGTTCAACTTTTGTCGGTTCTCCCTCGTGAGGGCCCCCAGTTTGGATGGCGACGTGAAGGCACTGATCGCCGTCCCGAACCTCGTCGAGTCAGCCCTGGTAAGCACCACCAGTAGGCATCTCCATGTTCTATGCAAGACATGCCCTGTAGGCGGACGTTTGGACATTGCCCAACCGCTCGAGATTACATGCTGCGATCGGCGACCCACAAGATACGTCCACTACTCCCTTCTCAGACGGCCGCTCTGCAAGCAAAACTGGTTAGTCGTCTCCTGGTATATACGTGTGCCCCCACTGAGAATGTCACAGGCATCATCATGTCGATGCACCTATATTATGCCCCCTTGATCTCACCATCCACGTCGACAGCGCAACCAGGACTACGACTTTTGTGCGCATACGAAGATGGCGGCGTCGTTCTCCGCCGCCGTACGTCCCCGGAAGGCACGCAGACGGTGGAAGGCAAAGGATGGGAAGTCATCTGGAAGAGTCGATTACATGTGGAATCAGGTTCGTCGTTGCCTTTCGACATTCGCCCGAGATTCCCGACCGATTCCTGTGCTATTTCAGCGATGGCCATGGCGGTATCAAAAGACTGCAGCTTTGCGTTGACTGTGTCTGCCGATCATATCATTGGAAGATATGACCTCGTATGTCTTCATCTCAGACTCGGACCAAAGCACCCATCAGATCTCTCCAGAATGTACAGACGCAGGCGGAAGCAGAGCAGTCAGCTCGTGCATTCAGAACAAAGCATCCGGGGAACGGCGCCATTGCCATCCGTGACGATGGCCGTGTATGCGCAGTCGGAGGCTGGGATGGTCGGTAAGTCTCGTTTGTCCACTGCCATGCTCGCTCTGATCGCTTGAGGTCTAGAGGACGGCTTTACTCGACGAAGAGCTTCAAGCCGCTTGGAACATTAGTGTATCATAAAGAAAATTGTCATGCTATCACTTTTGCCTCGACGTACAGGGAACACACCACCGGCCGCGATCCCAGTGGCGCTTCAGATGAATCGGACGAGGACGACATGACCGACGGAGAAAAGCATCAACGTGGTCGGTGGTTGGTTGTGGCAGGAAAAGACAACCGAGTATCAATATGGGGTTTGATGAGCTTCGAGAAGGGGACGACCACATAGCGATGTCCACCAACGCCCGCGTCAACCCTACTAAATTCTGGCACTCGAGTATCGGTATGATTACGCAGTAGATGAATAACAATACATCGAACTGAAAACGGTTTGGAAACTAAAGGAAGGGTCTGTATCGACAACATCAACAACTCACCCGCCGAATCATACATCAGTCCGTAGATATGTTCAGCTATTCACAAGAGACCAGCCGAACGAAGCTGACGTTGCAATCGCGCCTCTGCGAGCTCTTGCGGCGTCGGGATGCGCACACCATCCCCGACTAACTCGGGGTCGTCCGACTCAGACAGATGTAACACACTTTCGAGCGTCTGGCGAGTCACGATATCCCGCTCGAGCTCCTCAGCTGTAGGCGGTGTTCGTGATTGGGTAGCACGAATGGAAGCTTCCCAGTGCTTGACACGCCAGAAGCCGATCAGGGAGGACAACAGAAGGAACCAGCCTGGTGAAAAGTGGGTCAACCCCCACACGACGCCCGAGGATACCCTTCGACGACGTACCCAGTGTCATGAGCAAAAACGACAGCCATTCTCTAGACGTCACGCTGAGGAGTGTGTTGTCCGAGGGAGCATACTCGGTCGAAGCCGAAGCGGCCGGCAGAAACGAACGACCTGACATTCCCTGCATACCCGACGAATTCTCGGCCGGTGTCCCAAAGCCATCCTCTTCGGCGCGGGAATAGAACCCGTATTGAATTAAAGTGAGACCGAGGCCGGCGCGAGAGCCAAACTTGGCCGCGTGAGTCGTGTGCAAGAGGTACGTGAGCAGGAAACCAACGAATTGGAAGAAAAAGGACACGAATAGGTTGGTGATGAAAGCGAATACGGAGCCGGACGGAAGATCGTCGATGACCATCCCTGAATCCGTATCCAGACTTGTCGGGGCATGCACCGTCGTTTCCCAGTAAGGAGGTACCGCATCGGCCTGAGCAGCAGCATATGACTGGAACGAGAATCAGATTGAACGCCTTTCAACGGCCCAGGATTAGGGAACGTACTGGTGGGGCATTGGTTTGTGTCTCCTCGGGCATCACGTAAACACTGCCATCGTCCGTGCGCAGTTGCACAGGTCTACTCGGTTTCGCCGTGACATTGGCAAAAACGCCGTCATTTTGCGTCCCGCCGCCGATGGCTCGGGAATGAGATATCCCCCCAGTGGTGGGTAAGTGTGCATAATGAGTGGGTAATATAGCCCCGACGACTCTGCGGAAGAAAGAGGGGCGATAAGTTGGAGCTTCTATGGGTGACGAAGGCACGAATCCGTTGGAGTTGCCGAAGTCATTGGGGAGTGCGACGGCAGAGGGACGAGGAGGAGAGCCAGGTGGTGGCCGGGTGTAGTCAAAATCGCGCTCGAAATCGTATACTGCTGGGACGATCGAGTTCGACTTGGAAGGTTCCTCGGTTCGTCTAGACTGAGTGAATGGTGCTGCGACTGTTGCAACATGTTCCTCCTCCTCATCGTAGCCGAATGCCTCGTCTAGTTCGCGATCTGCCTCCCGGGTTGGCTGCTGTGTGGGGAGCGGTGCGTAACCAGCTGGCATCTGAGTCTCTTGCCCAGCGTCTGTTCGGTTGGTGATTGAATGAAATGCGGTGCGATAACGTTCCTCATGTGCTGAACCCAATGAAACTCAGCTGGGGTAGTCACATGTAAGCTCAGTTGGCAGCATCGACAAGACAAGTAGCCACCGCGATCTTGCCTTCCATTGCGACAGGCCAATGCGACCTGTCGCATCAGAAGGCATGTCGCAGAATTTCTGAATCAATGTTCAACAACTTTGGCTCCCTCAGGCTCGAATTTGTAAGTACCCTGGACTGGTCAGTGCATTTCCAGCATCGTGGACAGTGTACACCAAGTTCTGGAAGTGGCCTGCTCTGAAAAGGAGCGACAAAGGCTAAAAGTATATCCAGTCATACTCTCAAACTATAGCTTGGCACGGGTCAAATCGGCAGACCAAGGCGTCGCCCCAGCAATCTCCTTCTTCCGCAACTCGGCCCTCTCTTTCGCATACATTAATGCGTCCTGTCCCATAGGCACATGCAACGGAACATCCCCTCCTTCGATGAGGGCATAAACGGCCCTTGCAAACTTGTCCGGCTCTCCTTCGAACCTGAATCCCGGCGTAGTCAACATACTCCTAAAGGCGGTGAACGTAGATGCTCCATCGCGGTAAACGGGACTCTCGGGGAAATACGTGGTGTTGGCGATTGCATTAGTGTCAAAGCCTCCCGTTTGTATGATACAAATCTGGTTCAAACTTTGCGTGAAGAGGTAAGGGCAATGGGACCGATAAAGGCTGCTCACCTTGATGTTCCATCGCGGCAGGAGTTCCTTGGCGAGACTCTTTGAAAATCCTTCGAGTGCTACAACATTCATCTAACATGAGTCGCTGGCAGAGACTAGCGTAGAGTACGTGACATCACCATGTTTACTGGGATGAAACATGTCAACATCGTTTCCGACAGACCCCCTCGACACAGACCCACCTGGCACCATAGTACGAAAACCCAGGCACGCCCTCGAATCCTGTGATCGAACTATTCTGTAACAACACACCCCCTCGTCCTCGTTCGTTTACCTCCCTAAAGAACTGGACGGCAGCCCGACTGACGACCGTAGCGCCCCA
Organism: Wakefieldia striispora; assembly: GCA_038090475.1. Classification (NCBI taxonomy): domain Eukaryota; kingdom Fungi; phylum Basidiomycota; class Agaricomycetes; order Agaricales; family Hymenogastraceae; genus Wakefieldia; species Wakefieldia striispora. The sequence continues at coordinate 16,766 of JBBPMU010000299.1, read as the reverse complement.
GAAATTCACCTCAAACATCGCCCGCGCCTCTTCGAGAGGGATCGTCTCAGCTTCTCCTAGGATACCATACCCTGCATTGTTGAACACGACGTCTAACCTGCCAAACACCTCCTTGGTGCGTGAAAAGGCACGGTCGATATCAGCGGGGTTAGCCACATCGACTTGAAGCACGAGGAGCTTGTCGGGAGGGTAACCCGCGGCGAGGCCATCGAGGACCTCGGGTTTACGGAGTGTCGCGACAACGATGTCGCCTTGATTCAAGGTAAATTCGGTCAAGGATCTTCCGAGTCCGGAGGATGCACCGGTGACTGAGGTATAGCATCAGCGCACGTCCTGTCTTCTGGATTTGCAGAATGGTTACTCAGCCAGACGCGTGGTTTCGCCATGTTGATGAGTTTAGTGACTTGGGTATGTCTTTGGTGCGAGCTCCGGTCATCCCTTTTATAATTTGCTGGGTCATGTTCCTTGCCGAGGTGTTTGAGTATCAAACGTTTTACTTCAGACTAACCGAGACCTGCATGTGGAAGTGGGACCTGAAACGAAAGTCCATCTAAGCTCTCAATGAGTGCAGACGAGTACGGGTGGTTACTAGTCGCTTCCCGGGCTCATGTTTCGGGGATCTCAAGAGACATTGAGCAACAAAGAGGGGAATCGTAAATCAATACTTTCTGGAGTAGGTTGCTTCCAGCCTTCGACACACCGAAGCCAATGCCAAAAGCAATCAAATAACCGCAGGTACTAGGCCCTACTCGTACAATGCATGTTAAGCTCGTGAGAGAACAGATGCATAGTGTTCCGTTGATATGACCCAACGCTCAGCGGGTGAGTCATGTGAACTGGAGTGTCTCGACTCTTCATCCATCACCGAGTGAATGACATCGCTACTTACGGTGTCTCTTCCGCAGACATTGTGCCCGCGTGGTGTCTCTTGATCGGCAATCCGTACCGTTTTGTAGTATCCCTAAACCCATGTAGCTGGGAAGCCTGAGGTGCCAAAGTCATTTGAGCACATCGCATGTTATCAAACCTCATAAGGCTCTGAACCGACGGACCGTCTGGTAAGGGGAGTGGCAGCATTTTCGGAATGGTCGATGTATCGCGCGATGCTCTGTTTGAAGAGGATGGCACGCAGGGAACTGGACCGCAGAAGCTGATACAAGGGTACATGCGATGGCCTAGAAAAGGTACATAAAAAGACTTGACGCATTGCTTTTACTCGTATCGAAAAGCTACCTCATGAATGACGCAATCCACGGTGGAGAACGGGAAGTCTTTGATTATCATAATAGTCTTCTAGAGAGACGTCATCTAGGTAGAGTCTAGCAGATATTTCCTGCTGCATAATCGTCGAGTATAGCATAGCAATGTGTCAGAATCGAGTTTGACCGCTAGATACTGCGACGCACCTGTCGTGTCCCGTCGTCGGCCGTTCTCGTTTACCTCTACCAGTACATTGGATGCCATTCGACTCGTCCGAGGTGAACGCTAATGTGGTGTCTGAAACCCATCTGGGGTAACTGACCGACTTCGTGAATAGCTCCCCACCAACCCGCGTCTTGTTCAATACCACGACCGTGTCCCCCTGGACGAGCATGTCGGCAACGCTGATCAACGATCCTTCCTAGGGCATGTCTGGATGGTATCGTTCCTGCCAGTGCCAGGCAAATTTGGTACCTGGTGGATTGAACGCCGACACCGCAGTGATGAGGGGGACATCAACGACTGGGTTGATGACACACAGAGTCGTGACGACCGTTTGGGGCATATCAATGGTGTGATCTTCAGGGATGGATGCAAGAAGACCATGACGCAAGGGGTGAATGACAAAGTTGGCGTATCTGTATTGTTCATGCCATTTTCACGGCAAGTTACATGTTGACGTTGAGCAACTTGAGCAACAAAGGGAGAAATTGCAGAACAATACCTTCTAGAGTGGATCGTTTGAGTTGCTTCCGCACGCTGACTATTTTGCCATCCAGGGTGAAAATTCCTGTGGTCTCCCGATTGCCAACCGCAATGAGTTGACCGTCTGGTGAGATGACGAGCACCATAGCAGAACATAATATTGACACTGGCAAAGACCATGCCTCAACTAGTTTGTGCGATTCGTCGTCCCACATCTTGACCCTCCGAGTCTCTAGGACATGGCCGCTGACAACTCTTGCGCCATTCGTGGCCATTGCAACGGCACGCAATGGGTCATCGTGTCCCATCGACAACCCTTCTTACTCTCCGGTTTTCGTATTCAGGACTTTTATAGTTCCCCCGCAAGAGACGGTGATAATCCGTCGTCCGTCGGGTAGATACGCTAGCGCAGTGATATCGCGACTACCGCCTGCACCTATTACTAGATATGGCCGAGAAGCATCAACCAGATTCTTGGTGCAAGGCGACCAACATGTTAGTACTATAGCAGTGAGTTGTATGCTGGTTTTTGAAGATGTTACTGGAGAAAAGACTGGGGAATGAGTGAATACGATGAGTACAGCGTACGCACCAGAAAGCCAAGGTGCTCGTGGCGATTATTACCGCCTACTATGTAAGGGTCCGTAGAGTCCCCATGCCGTTGATCTTTCCTTCCCAGCCCATGTCCCGTAAGGTTTCCTTTCGACCTTGATGTATTCGGCCAGGGATCTTCCCAGTCCGCAGAATGCGCCATGACCGGAGGTGTAGTATTCTGTACCAGCGCATCATTTCCTGTCTTCTGGATTTGGACTGGAATAGTTACCGATCACTGATCCAAACGCGTGGTTTTGCCACATTGACGGGTTCAGTTGTTGTGAGGTTGGGACGTTTGTTCTGCGAACTCAAGTCATCCTTTATGTGTTGTGGGTTCTACATAGTTCCTACCTAAGGTATTCGTTAGCATCAAACAAATTGCTTTCAAATCATGAATCACATCAGCCCTGTCATTATGAGATCACCTTGCAGCAGCGGCAACGGCTTCACGGGACTTATGTTTCAGAAATCTCAGAGGCGTTTAGCAGAGAAATCACATTAATGCAAGTGTACATTCTACCTTCTATAACCCCAGCATCCGCTTGAAAGACTGCCATGCCGCGAAGCTAATGCCGGTCATGGGTATAATCTTCAGATAACCTATACTGAGGCCAACAAAGAACCCTCGCCACCCTTGGGAGGCATAGACAATTCTTGTTGTCTCTCCCCAGCCCAACCATCGATCTGGACGCGTCAGACCACCCACTTGCATACGCCGCCGAACGACCTCGAAAGGGTAGGACACGGTCTGTGATATGGCTCCTGATACTGCACCGATAGCGAGGTCCGCGCCGACACCGGGCCGTTGAGTCTTTCCATCTATAGTCGGGTAAAAAGTCGCACGGCAGAGATCCCACACTAGGAAGCCAGTGCCCGCGTAAGGGATCATGCCAACCACGGTGACGGTGAACCCGCGATAAAACTTGAGAATCGGAAAACGTTCAAATAATTGTTTGGGTCTGGGTGGCGCAGTGGAAGAGGATGTGGGTGAGATGGCGGATTCATGGTAGATGTGATGGATGGCGCGAACGAATGACGGTCGTCCAGCTTTGTCTGAAATGCGACTTTTGAATGCCATGCGAACTCTGATTAGTTCTAGTGGGTATGTAAACGCGACAGATGTCATTCCTGGATGAAAGAAAGCAATGAGCGGGTAGGGACGTCGTAGGAAGATACACACCCGCTAGCGCGCCAGCAGCGAACCGTCGAAAGTTTGATTCATGTTCGGGGGTTGGTATGAGCAGCTGGGAAATGTATATGTTCAAAGGAACGTTTGATACTTACGACGTAGAAACGCACCGGCCTCCACTGATCATACGCCATAAACTTTATGGCGGCATATGGAAATATGCGGAAAAGAGTTGCAGAGTGTCCTTGGAGCAGACCCCGTACGCCAGCATCTCTGTATATGGAAAGACCAGCTCGAAATGCCCCTGTCCATGACCCTTGAAAGAGACGAGGCTCAGCATGCGACGCAAGGCAGATAGACACCGTAATCCCACACGTACCCGCGTATTTCTGAAAGTCGGGGTTAGAGGCTTGGAAAAGAATCTTGACTCTATCGAGTGGCGCAACGGCTGTCTTTGCCTGAAAGAGATCAGGAGATCGACAGGATGCAAATGTGATGCCATGACAAAGAACGGGTACGTACAACACATCCTGCGAGACCACCTGCAAGACCGGAACGAAGGGCATAATCAAGGTTGCGCTTGTCTCGATGAGAAGCGACAGTTGAACTCATTAATGACCTCAGAAAGGAATGGTAGCTGCTCTCATGTGCAGACCAGCCAGGTAGTGGAAGAGCAAAGGAGCTTTAAGCCTGCTGTTCGCGCATAAGCTCGGATGTTCTTGCCGAAGGATCTTACCCGTTACGGCGGTCACGGATCACGCGGGGACACAAATTCACGTGTCACACTTCCCCCCTATGTCGAATGGGTGGACAAAGCACTGCAGTTCACTGTAAAATTTGAAAATCTCATGAAACTTTTAAATCCATATCCAAATTTTCAATACGCTACAAATTCATCAAGGAAATGTTAAAATTCCCAGTGTGAGATTTGTAGATCTCTTTGACGGACTTCCTGCGGTCGTCTGAGAACTTCCTATCATGTGTTACATAGAGTCTCATTGTGCATCGGACTGTATTTGTACCCCGTTGAATCTATGCTGACAATTCCATTAGAGATCGTACAATCCGGATGACAACAGCACGCACAGTCAAAGTCTGGGACGTCATGGATGCTGACACCGATTCTGAATAGGGTTTGACTTGCGTCCATTCTTGTATCCCTCCAGGCTCCCCTGGCAGTTCAAGAAGATAGATCAGGTCGCCGCTGTGCTGCCTCATGGGTCCAACTCGAGCCCTGACAAGGCCAGCACCGACTAGATCTAAGTTAACCAATACCTCGACCTGCACGAGACGAACAACACAAGGCAGACGTCATCAAACCCGGCGAATGTCAGGTGTTCAGGCCCCGGGCCAGTGAAAATCCGATCAGTGTCACATGCCGCTATATTTACCTGCTAGCCTCAGGCATCGCGACACTGCGACCGCACCACACGCTACACACGCACGTTACATACATACCTCTAATGAAAATTTGAAGTTCCTAAGCGCAGTGTTCCTCGGCGTGGTCACATATTTCTGACGTTCGGCTAGATGCAACAATTTCGTTGTCACACGTCACAACTTGGCATTGCTCTTCTTCAAATCCGCCGACCACGGCGTCGCCTCCACCATCCATTTGCTCATCTTCTTCAGCCTCTCTTCTAGCAGTTCCAAGGTATCGTCTCCAATCGGTAAAAATAATGGCATCTTTTTGCCACTCTCAGCCTCGACGACCAACCGGTGGAGTGTCTCTGCAAACTTGTACGGATCGCCATCAAACGACATCCCTTCAAAGGTTGCACGTATGGCATCGGGTATGGTATCGATGTAGGCGGGGTGGGCGGGGAGGATCTTGGTGGCGGCGATTGTGTTGGTGTCGAATGCGCCTGGTTGGATGATGCAGATCTAGTCGGGAATGAGAGATAAATGATGGGACGAAAGGTGGGCCGGATCCAACGCTTGCCTTGATCTTCCATTCCAGAGGAAGTTCTCTAGAGAGTGCTTCTGTAAAGCCTTCGATAGCTAGCCATCATGATGTCCATGACAAATTGGTAAGACGACTCGAATCACTCTCTTACCGTGTTTACTGGCGTCAAGATAACGATGACCGTACGTTGTACAACGTAAATGTCGTGAGGAACATACTTTGGTATGGATGTCCAACTCACCTTGCACAGTAAAACGACAGCGCCGGCGTTCCAAGAAATCCTGATTGTGAGCTATTTTGCAGGATCACGCCGCCTTTCCCGGAAGGATTCACCTCTCTGAAAAATTTGACCGCAGCACGACTGACGCCAACCGCACCCCAAAAATTCACCTCGAACATGGCACGGGCCTCGGCGTCGGGTGTGCATTCGACTTCGCCTAGCACAGCGTAGCCGGCATTGTTGAACACAACATCGAGACGTCCAAAGGACTGCTGGGTACGAGCGAAGGCGGCGGTGATGTCAGATGGGCGGGAGACGTCGAGGCGGAGGATAAGAAGCTGAGACGGGGGATAGAGCTTTGCAAGCGGGGCAAGAACGGAGGGTGTGCGGAGAGTGGCGACGACGACGTCACCTTTACAGAGGGCGACTTCGGTGAGGGCTCTTCCGAATCCGGAAGATGCGCCGGTGACTGTGTGATTTGGTGTTGTATGGGTGACATTAGCATTGGGTAAGTAATTCGTTGATTTGTATTATAACACTCACTCAACCAGACTCTGGGGGACATTGTTGAAAACGTCGAGGGCGCTTATTTGAGTGTCGGAGTTTAAGCTCAAGCTCCATTGACTGCTGTAAGTTTTGTCTCCACAAGTACTAGATCCACCGTTAGCGCAAGGGTCTGTAACTCCGTTGTTCACATGGCCCTGAGGTGGTTCTCTGCGGACGCCGGACATGATCCGGATCGTTACCCTCAATAGGTGCATGCATACGCGATACAGAGTCCATTGACATACTCAAGTTTTGTTCCGAACCAAGTCACTGACTGCAGGGTGGGAAGTAACATATATAGTGACGGCTCTCGGCATCAACTTTCGGTTGAACGTTGAACAACCAATCTGGGATCCGGTAGAAAGTCTACGGTAATAGACGTCATCACTATACTTTATCATGATCCGGGTCACTGAGTAACTAAGTTATGTTGTACATGCGCTGGGTTTACCGGCGCTCCGCACACTCGTGCATCACCCTGCATAACTACGAACTACGAATGGAATGGTTTGTGCGGCCGGAATCAATATACTATGGCATCACTGCAATGTGGGAGTTAGAAAGTCAAAGTTTACGCCACCCTGCGATATCAAGGGCTCCGCCAAGTCGGCACGTGACATGCGGGAGTTGTTCGCGGGAACGTGAGAGCAATGCCCCTTTGCCCATGTCCTTCACGACGATCTTCCAAGCACGTCCCCGGATTTTGAGCGCGGCGTTGCACAGGGCACGCACATTCACTGGGATACTAGAGGCTGTATCTGTTGGCCGGAGTACCTTCCAGCAACTACGTCCGACTCAGGGTTATACGCGGTCTATCCATCAACACATTTTCAAACCGTGTAGCAATCCGACCCACCGGTACCGAAACTATAACAGCCCTTCTCGGGGCTCCACTCGCCCGTTCACTACGGCAGACAAAGCGGTCGAAGTAGTCCCTTCAGATCAGCTCGGATTCGTTCCAGATCAACACCCTACGACAGAGTTGCCGATCGCCACCACGGATGACCGCAAGATTTCCATTCTTTGGACGCCCCAGAACTGGTCTCGATTGTACGTCTTCCACGTCGTGATGGTGATGACGCTGATGGGTGATGGTGATGGTGACTGGAACTAGTCACCACATTTGGTTGCGGGATCACTGTCGGTGTTCGAGTTGTTTCCACCCGGTTACGAAACAGAGATTAGTGAATACGTTCGAGGTGGGTCTGTGGCGCGATGTCGTCGTGTTCTCCTCATGGTGTATGTGGTCTAGATTCCTCCAAATATCCAACCGCATCATGTCCATGCTTCGACTGAGGGTCTGGAGGTCGTCTGTGCGCCTTCGTTATGTTACTGACAATGTGAAAGGCTGATAGGTTGGTGCTTCAGGGCCCGCGTTAGGCACGGCGTATCATTCCTCGTTTTATCCATGGTCTTGGTTGAAGGCACATACATACGACCCACCGCAAAAGTCATCTTCCATTTCCGGCGAGTCTGTGTTTTTGGTGACCATCAAGTACAGCACGACGTGCTGACGGACAGGTTAGGAAGACATTGTGGGGGGCCAAGATTGCCAAGTCACCTCCGATGGTGTCTTATGCAGACGCCATGGATAAGAGCGATCAGGGCTTATATAAGTGGCTATCTAATATAGTGGGATGGGCATTTGAAGACAGCGGGTGATCGACTGACATTTGAATAGGACCAGTTTGGGTTCTGCCTCGTTTCTGGCGTTCCTGCGACTCCAGAAGCGACGGAAGAACTGGCGAAGCGCATTGGTTTTATACGCGAAACGCAGTGTAAGTACAGCACAGCTCCCGTTTCAGAATGCATGTGATAGAAGTTGATTACAGATGGCAAGTTTTGGGAATTCACAGCAGACCTTTCTAAAGGAGACACAGCATACACCACGATGAGACTCGGTGCACATACGGACACTACCTACTTTGTTCGTGCTGGCTGTGTCTACGGCGTGTCGTGACTGATGTGAGCGACAGACGGATCCATGTGGACTGCAACTCTTCCATCTACTCTCTCACACGGAGGGTTCTGGCGGGGCTACGCTACTTGTGGATGGCTTCTACGTTGCTTCTTTGCTGGAGGAGCTGCATCCTGGCGCATACAGGCTCTTATCACGGATTCCCATTCCCGCACACGCTGCAGGGGAAGCGACTGCACTATACCAGCCGAGTCCGCCATACGGATACCCACCGTTGCGACATGACGAAGTGAGCGGAGAGCTCGTGCAGGTGCGGTGGAACAACGACGATCGAAGCGTGATGGACCACTTGGATGCGGAGTTGGTCGAGTCCTGGTAAGGGGTGACATTCTGAATAGGAATTGAATTCAGCTTATCAGTGGGGTCAGGTACGACGCCATTCGCAGGTGGCACAAGTTGTTGACAAGCGCAGACTCTGAGTTCTGGGTACAGTTGACACCGGGCGTTGTTCTGAGCGTCGACAACCACCGAGTGTTACACGGACGATCTGGATTTGACGGGAAGCGACGTGTGTGTGGAGCATACATTGGAGCAGATGAGTACCGGTCACGGTTGGGAGTATTGAGGGAGGGGCGTCGGAGCGTCTGGAGTCTTGGACTTTGATAAAAGAGGGAAAAGTAATTCCTTGGTCAGACGGCACCGACATAGCGGAGCGTGAAAGTGGTGTGAATGTGTGATATAGCTATTACGTAAAATCGAGAATTGGCAAAAGTCCGGGGGAGGATTGTCACGTGAGATCCAATCTGGAACACGTCACATGATGCGGGGTTTGAAGATGGATCGATCTATAGATTTGGGGTCTTCGGGGTCTTTGTGATGGCTATTTGTACTACAGACTTCTTCTTATCACTCTGCTCGTCACTTTGAGAGAGCATCGACCATGGACCACTCCTTTGGCGTCGTTCCACCGGATAATACTTCAATTATCGACTATGTCGATCAATTTCCCCTCTTACCGACTACGGAGTTTGCTCGTATGCATCTCGAACATATCACCGCTCACCCACCAGACTCGGTTTTGTTCCCTTTCCTCCATGGCCTCGACGGTGACAACGACGCCCAGTGCACTTTCTTTTCTTCCGCTACCTCCCCAGACAAGCCCCCTCACTCAGCAGGCATGGTTCTCGACAAATCAGGACGTGTTCTCCGTCCGCCTCGCTACAGAGGCCTCATATGGGTCCTCTGCGACGACGACTTCAACGCACCCGCTTCCCCCGTATCCGAAGACACAGAGTACGACACAGACTCCGACGATTTTTCCGAAGACGATCACGACGTCGAGATGGGTCTAGACCAGGACCCTCCCATGGACATTGATCCGACACCTTCCTTCATGCATCCTACCACCCTCCGCATATCCACCGCAAACTTGCACACAAACCCCAGTACTCCCGTTCCCGTTCCCGTTCCAGGTCCTAGCCAACCCCTCAATATCGTGTACGCCAATCCCCGTTCCTCCCATGATCGCAGACCCTCTTCCACCTCATCTGACTCCTCTACGGACGCTTCCTCTTCGTCCGACTCTCATTCAAGATCAACGAGTGCCACGTCTCTCCCTTCCCCTACTAGTCCCCCTTGCACGGGTCCGTTCGAAGCGCCCTCTTTCGACACCACCCCTCAATCTCAATCTGTTTCAGGTACGTCGGCTCGCTCTCCGATTCCGCACTTCGCGTTCAGCTCTGTTTCAGCCCCCATCATCTCCAGCCAAAAACCACGAAAAAAGTGTCCTGTCCTGACCTGCTCATTTTCTCCCTCCCAGCTCATTCAACCCTGTCCTCCCCCGCGTACGTACGATTTCCACAGTTGGAGTCGTGGCGACACGGCGGCACTCGAGATTGACTGGGAATTCAAACCGGCCAAAGTCCCCGATGGGATCAGTTTACGCAATTTCGGCATACAGCTCGTAAGTCTTATCTTTTTTCACATCAGATCAGAACTCTTCAACGCCAAGCAGCCTCTCTATACCTCCATCTCAGATATAGTCGTGTATTCTCCTAAGGGCATCTCTCCCGCCGCCCTTAGAGTCGCGGCACGCTTTAAGAAAGCCGTAGACAAAAAGAGGCGGGAGCGGTTAGAGAGGTGGGTACAAGCCGGCCTTGAGCAAACACCTGAAGGGGAAGATCAAGATTCCCACTCCACCCCCGAATGGTTTCTTAAATATGGTGTCTATATTCTAAATGCCAACGCCGAGCAGCTAGAGCGTGATCTTCCCTGGCTTATCGTCAAGAAAGACGGGGAATGTTCCGGCAATTGCGACCGCACCGCCTCGACGCAGACCCAGAACGTGTGTTATCCCGTTGATTGCAGGATGACACATGGTCTGACGGAGGCGACCGATGGACGACTAGTCGGCGAGCTCGAAATTGAGGCGAGGTTGGCGGCGGAAGAAGCCGAACGCTTATCTGCGTCTGGCCAGGCCAGTGCGGATGCCGTTGCTTCGCTTGACCAGACATCTGGTAAACCCCGGAATACGAGTACACGCATACACAGATGCAAGCGTGCGAACACGATCGACTTTGCCCAGCGCGAAAAGGATGAGATGAGGGATCTCACCCGTGCTTCTGAAATTTTGACCGTCTGGGGAAGTGATGATAGGGACGTGCAAGCGGTATGCGATTTATTCTTGTCCTTTCTGTTCTGCTTATCGCTGCACTTTAGGACGAGGCCTCTGGTAGTACCACGGCCACATATTGGAACCCAAATGCGGGTCAGGTTTTCCTGGGAAATGCAAACGACGTTCCCTTGTGGAAGCCCCCATTGAGACGAAGGGGGCATCCAGGGCCCTCTTCTGAATCCGATTGCGCGGTTCGCCCGGCCACCTCCCCATACATGAATCCGTTTGCGGATCATTATATCTCCCATGATTCCGAACGGCCATCTCAGTTCGACACTTGTATGAATGACCCGTCGTACGGTCTCGGATTCGATATCTGCATCGAATGCCATGAACATGCACCCCTCCCGTCTATGGCTCATCTACGAGCTGCAGAGGAACATGTACGGATGATGGAAGTCGAATGGGTCGAATGGTGGCGACAGCATTGGGAAGAGCAAGGTGGGTGTGGATCATTTTCGTCTTCTCAGTTTACCTTTGATACTTAGAATTAACCAACTGATTTGATTCCCTCCAGGAACAATCCCGCCACGCCCTCCACCACACCCTTCCGCTATTATCCACCTTCCCTTCCCTAGTTCCCCACAGGCGACACAAGCGGGACTGAACACACTCATTCCCGTGATCAGATTTTTGGAACGGATGGTCACTCCAGGAGCGTTGGGAGTTTGGACTACCACGAGTCCCGGTGTAGGAGTTGCGAGCAGTAACGGAGTACCTAGGACACCCCAAAAAGCGCAACCACCACCACCTTCGCCATGGTCACCCATACCAGAGTTGAGCGAGACCAGAAGTGGTTCGACCACACCCCAGCGATCTCTTTCTGGGAACACACGCCACGAATACCCCATCGACACTCCGAAGAATGATCCGAATGACGGGCCGGTTCCCGCACCCCCAACATACCGACCTCGTCCGCTCAAAGTCTTGCTATACTCGAGTGATGGATACACGGAATCATCAGTTCCTGCGCTTTGCTTACTAATGGCCGTGAAAGGTTTGAGTTTACCAGAGGCGTATTTGGAGATGCAGGTAGGATTCCACGCGTGTTTCCAAAGCAAATTTACTAACTTGTAGCATCGTAGGTTACAAATCGCCGATCATTTTTCGTCTACCAGTCCGAAGTCACCTTATTGAAGAGAGTAGAAGCTCGGCTGGGAGTAGGGAGTATGTCGCTTCGTTCGCAATACCCGCAGAACGGGGATATCCAGCGGGGACTTGCTGTGCAAGCAGGCGACGTCTCTACTCCTAGGAACAGCGTCAATGGATATCGACCGCATTCATCATCAATTAATTACGGTTCCATCGTGCCCCTATCCCCAGTGGCTGCCAAAACAAGGCAGTTAAGACGGCCGAGGGCAAACACACTGCCGTCATTTATATCAGATCACCAAATGTGGTTCGACGATGCGAGATTTGATGGGAGTTTTCCCAGTCGCGTGCTTCCGTTTTTATATCTCGGAAACTTGTACGTTGTTTTTTTTGTCGTGAACGGTGAACGTATACTAAGGTCGTACGCAGGAATCACGCTTCGAATGTATATATGTTACATGCCCTCGGTATCACCCACGTCGTCTCCGTCGGCGAATGTGCTCTCGTACCCCCGCCTCAAACGCCGACATCTCCCTCATCACCGAATCCACTACAAGCTTGCCCCGCGAATTCCTGCACAGGGCAAAGCCCTGGAAGTCAAGGTTCCCTCTGGATCGAAGAACGCGAAGGCCGAATCAAAGTCCTCGATATCAAAGGCGTCTGCGACGACGGCATCGATACGCTCGAGCCCCAACTTCAGCCCATCTGCACATGGATCGAAAAAGCGCGTCTCGCCGGCGGTCGTGTACTGGTACACTGCCGCGTAGGTGTCTCTCGGAGCGCGACAGTGACGATTGCGTATGTCATGCAACATCTCGGGTTGAGTCTCGTCGAGGCGTACTTGGTCGTGCGAAGTCGCCGGTTATCGGTGCTGATCCAACCCAATATGCGTTTGTTGTATAACCTGCTGGGGTGGGAGGTGAGGCTGGCGAGGCGGCGGGCGGGCGGGGACGAGAGACGATTAAGGGAGGAGCTGGGGAGAGCGCTGACCTGGCCATATTTGGCGCGGGAGGTGCACGCACTGAATGAAAAGTATTTGAGTTGAGGGTGCGTTTTCGCTTTTTCACGTTCCGTCGTGTTGTTCTTTTTCGTGTTGTACTCTGCTGTTGCATCTCCCCCATCCCCTCTGTTTTCTTGCTCTCTTCTGTGTGTTTGTATTTTTCCGGGGGTGACGATCGGTTCACCCACCTTCCGTTCGCCATGACCCTCGGGCTCTTGTTTCTTGTTGCCCCCTCTTCGTGTCTGTCTCTGCAGTGTGCCCCGGTTTTTTCTTGTGAGTGTCATGGTTGTACCACGCGATAATTTCTTCGTGTTCATGTATTCATAATAGTACCTGATTACTTATACACCGTGTGGTCAGCTTCCGTCGCATCCATGACTCCGACTGCTGAGTCCCAGGGAAGAAGACTGTTGGCCCGTCTGTAGGTCCCCGAGTACTGAAAGCAGAACTTCATGCGAGCAAGGCATACCAGCCAAAACAATGGTGAAACCAGCACGCTCGGTTTGATCCCATCATGGCTCTGGATTGTGTGTGGTATCAACAAGCTCTGGAATGTCCGAACCACTTAGAACGACCTTTGTGCTAGCAACCGACTAGCAACTTGAAGTCAGTAATCCTGGAACCTACTTCCAGCTCTGCATGGGCCATGGCACTTTGTACGACGTCCGCTGGTGGGAACTCCCTGATCCTGTTAGTCGCGCATTCATATCGTCCCACACGATTTCTGTCAAACCGAGATCACTTTCGCGCCCAAGGTCCGAATCGAATCGAGAGTTGACGGCAGCCTATTAGAGCTCAAGACCATGACACGATCACTCACCGCTTCGATGTGGACAGCGAGTTATAAGCGGGAGTCCAATTCGGCTGGTTTTGTCCAGTGCAGAGAAACGGAGTCCGCTTGTGTTCTTCAAGGTCGTGACAGAAGAAGTCTCAGCTTGTCATTCAAGTTGGTCTGACGTGACTCGGACCGGGCAGATGGCCCTCCAAGCCGAGCGCTGAACGTGAAAGCCTCGCCACTGGATCCGGGGATTCCGAGTTTGATTGCTGTTTCCCTGTAATTGAATAGCAAAGTCACTAACGATCAGTGGCGGTGCCATTGATAGCACGTTTCAGCGGTACTCTCATCACCATCTCACATCGCCAGCATATCCGTTTTTTTCGTCGCACTTTGGCTTGCTCCCCCAGGCTAAGTTCCAACTAACAGACCTCAGAAGACACTCAGCGAACTTGAGGAACAATAAGGATCTCGTTCATCGGAAGACAAACTCCCCTTTGCTCCGCCAAAAAAATATGCACGATGCCTTGTTGATTCCCGAAGTACGCAGCTGCATCTTGGATTCCCTGGTGGCAGATACGGGGGACTTTTCAGGCGATCTTATGACCCGTCATCGCACTCAGCGAGCTGGTCGGCAGGCACTGGCAGTGCTTGCGAGAACGTGCCGTTCCCTTTCTGAACCTGCGCTAGATACACTTTGGTATCAGTTAGGCTCTCTCAGACCCTTGTTGCGATGTTCGCGTGCCGGAAGTGGGAGTGAGAATGGGGTGGAGACTCGGAATGACAATAAATCGCTGGTAAGGCAATTTCCACCGGGAACAGGTACAACACTGAACACAGAATCAGCGTCCATTCGACGAAGAAGAATGGAAGATTGTATTACGCCATGCCCCTCGTGTCCGGAAATTGGTGGTTTCGGAATTCGACGAACTCTCGATTGAGATTTTGCAGTCTGTTTGGCCTGGCACTATACTACTACTGCCCAATCTTCGGAGGCTCCATTGGCAACCTGAAAATTTCGTCGTGATTCATCTGCTTCTTGGCCCTTCACTTCGTCACCTCGATGTCCATCTTGCCACCGGTGTGGGTAACGAAAGCACTATTTACGAATTTCTCGAGTGCTATCACACTTTCTGTCCAAACATCAAATCACTCAACTTCGGCCATGACTTTCGAGATTCATCCCCCCCAGCAGTGTCCGCGATCTCCCATGCGGTCTGTCACTTCCCAGACCTGGAAGCTCTGACTTGCCATGCTCTCAGTGAACATGCCTTTCTCCACTTCGCTAAATCGTCTTATCTCAAAACGTTCTCCACTGTCTTGCTCAATCTTCGTCCCGATGATCTGAGGAGGTTCGCCGGCTATAGCACCCCGGATTGCCCCCATTTCGAAAACTTGCGCGTTCTTGACCTTCAAGTCGTCGAGTTTTCCACCATCATTCCGTGCTTGAAGTCTCGCCAGCAACCGTTTGAAGATATCTCCTTCACATTCTCAGACGATCCGTTACCCGAAGTTTTCTTCACTGCGCTCAATTCACTTACACGTCGGCAATCTTTGCGGCGGATTAAACTTGAATCCTACAAGTATGGTCGAAGCGCCGGCAGCCAGAGAGTTGCTGCGCCACAGGTCGACTTGGAGGTCCTGAGCCCATTGTTTGGCTTCAATCTTCATATATTCGACGTCGAGCTGTCAAACTCTGTTTCTCTGGACGACGATGGACTTGTACGTTTAGTGGGAGGGTGACCTGACTTGGAGACGTTCAGAGTGAATCAATCCACTGGGTGGCGAAATTCGCACCGTATCCCGACACTCCGGGGTCTATTGCATCTGCTTGCACGGTGCCCAAGGCTACGTTGTCTGGCAATGTGTGTCGACGCGAGGGTGATTCCATCATTGACAGAGGACGAATCGAGGATATGCAACACGGTTATCAAGGTTTTGGACGTTGCGGACTCGCCTATTGCACAGCTGCTTGCAACAGACGTCGCACGATTCTTGGTCGAGCACTTTCCATCACTCTCTCGTGTGACTCCAGGTCTCCACCGTGATTACCTACCCATATGGCAAGAGGTCAACGCGCAGATTAGAGAGATCACGGGTTTGCCTTACTCAAGACTTGGTTATTTATTCGACTAATAGTATGTGACTATTGTGCATGGAGACGGAAAAGGATCCAATGACGAGTCGATCCACCTGCTCCGAGTCGGGACTCTTGTGAGGTGCTTTCGCCACTAGTAGGATCAGAAACTGTCAGAGTATGCCCTAAGCCTAGGCGTCGTCAAGGGAGGCAAAAGTAGAATATTTGGGTGCAGCGATTCCACGGGTTGTGATGCCGCCATGTCTACATTGTATATGATTGAGAGTGGCCGCTGTTAGAAAATCCTAAAGCCGTAAGAACACCCTATCGTGTAGGCGCTTGCCCGACTCGTCGTTTTATCACTACACTAGGTAAAATTACAACATCAAGGCGTCCAGGATACATCCGGGCCACTTCCTCACATCGTGTCATTACAGGCGCCCATGCTCCGAGTTGCGCTCGCACTGAGATACATGTACGTATCATTCATTCAAAATAATCACGTTGACCGTTAGGTCCGATGCAACAAACACTCAACGCAACTCAGGGTCTCGCCACGCGCACCCCCTCCCCCACCAATCCCATTCCAACACCAAGCACAAATACGGCCCCTGTGCAGAGCAGCATAGACCAGCCCGTGCGTCATAGTTGATGACACCCAACCCATACTCCCGTCCCCACCCTGATTGCATCTCACACTCGGAGGGGTCTTCGCGATAATCGTGGTCGTACGACCGCGATGACCCATATGCGTTTTGGATGGCGGAAGAAAGGGGGACGTGTATCTGGATCCCTTCCTGAGCCGTTGCAAGCGCAGGCGTGAGTAGCAGCCATGCCGTATGGACGTCGGTCTGCTCGAGCTGTTCACAATATACGGGCACGAGGATGAGCCTGATTTGGAGGCCCAGCTTCTTCAGTTTGTACGAGGGA
>JBBPMU010000298.1:0-31088 GCA_038090475.1 Wakefieldia striispora | reverse complement strand
AAGACTTGGGAACAGCTACAGAATACCTAGGTTTTAGGATTGTCCGCGATCGCAAAAAGAAGACCTTGCGATTAGACCAAACTCCATATGCCCAAAAGGTTGTGGAACGTTTCGGACAAGTCAATGCCAAACAAGTATCGACTCCTTTGCCTACTGGCTATAACCCAAAACCCGCAGAAGGAGAAACCACCACAGAACTTCGTTCTCGCTATCAATCGGTCATCGGATCATTGTTATATGTCATGCTAGGAACAAGACCAGACCTTGCCTTCGCTGTTATCAAGATGTCCCAATTCTCTGCAAACCCTACAGAAGAACATTTGCAGAAGGCGATCTATATCGTTCGCTATCTTTCCCATACGACATCTTACGGAATCACTTTTGATGCTAAAGGTCCTTCAAATGGCCTCATAGCTTATTCCGATACAGACTGGGCTGGTGATATAGAGACTTCTAGATCCACCACTGGTTATGCCATCTTCCTTGCAAATGGCATTTGTTCATGGCTGTCTAGGCGACAGAAACGAGTTCGACTCTCTTCCACAGAAGCCGAATATTGCGGAATGACCGAGTGTTGCAAACAACTTCAATGGATATGCAACTTACTCGAGGAGATCCATATCCCTTTACCTTCCATTCCACTCTGTGTTGATAACCAGGGTGCAATATTCCTCGCTTCGAACCCTGCTCAAGAAGGACGTACCAAACACGTTCGCATACCAGAACATTACGTCCACGAAGCTGTTCTTCACAAAGAAGTGGAACTTTACTACGTTCCTACAGACCAGCAATTCGCAGATATCTTTACCAAGAATTTGGGCAAGATAGCTTTTGAGCGTGGAAGAAAGTATCTCTCCCTCTACTGATTCATAATATTTCTAGTGAGGAAGAGTATTGAGAGATGAGACTTCAATGAAGATCTCATACCAGACATATGATGTTTCTAACTTCAGACTTCGTCTTTCATACGTCATATGATCTAGACCATTCTAGATTAACATCTAGATTGATACCGGTTCTAGAGCGGTTCTAGAACTGAGGTGAGTCACTATCATATTATTCATTTCAGATGATAGTGAGATAAGAGTCCTTTATGCTATTGGACGATAAGGGCATGTATTACTCATACGATACGATACAACCGTATCTTTAGTCATTTCTTATGACTCACCCTTATCTCTTATTGTTCTTATCTCTCCATTCTTATTGGTAGATAAGAACCTCACATATGTATATAAAAGGGGACGCATAGAGCAATTCCCCTTAACCAGTCAATTGACTTCCACGTCCTCGACTACTCCATTGTCTTTACCTCAGCCAATTCTCCTTGATCCTTAGAACCGTGAGTGATTCCTCCTCACAGTTCGAACATAACCTCTGCCTCGACCTTGCTTGGGACTTCCACCCTTTGCATATACGGTCGATCCTTGTAACCTCGGTGCGAGAGACAAGAGAGTTGGGTAGCTCCATCTCTTTAATCAGAGCACTTGGCGAAGTCCATCTACACTTCGACCGCTCCATGGAAGCTGGCGCCACCACCTAATGCTACAACCGTGTGTGTTTGACTTACACCTCATATTGTATTTTCTGCGACCTTGAAGATGGATCGACAACGAGCAATGTCAATGCGGGAATGACGTGGGTAGCAGCAGTGGTCGGGGTACAACGCCGGGCAGATCAGATTCAAACCGTCAGCCTATCTACATACATATCGCTTGCCCGTTACACAACAGGAGATGGATGTCTTGACGCAGAGACATGTGTAAATTCCTCGGGGTCTCTGACCCCGTATCAGCCGTAGTTGTTTTCCTAGAGAACGACCACTGCCTTGACCACCGTTGACACCGTCAAGACATCGTTGTGCCTTGCACGTAATGACTCTCCGACGACTTCCTTGACTAATCCCAGACGAGTCGTACAGAGCACTCTGCCCCTTGCTGCCGTGCCCGGACCTGCTTGGTGATCTACCATCATCCTGTTTCCGTTGAATGCTTGTCCGGGATGGATGAAGATGACCTTGAAGTCAGCCGCGAGCGCGGCCCCGACCAATTCTCTGAGTCTCTCGGCGGCTGAGATAATGCACGAAATGTCATGCCAGAACTTGGGAGACATTTTCGATTGAGCGTCTGAAACAGAAGCGGCACAACCAACTGCGACGACGATGTCAGAGAGGCCCTGTATGACGTGCGACACGAGGATATCAACGTTCTTGGTGGAGACGGGAAGGTTGGTGTTGGTCAGCGATCGCCAACTGACCGTGAACGATTGGGGTTCTGTTGGTCAAGGTCAACAAAACCGTTGATGGTACCGAAAATTAACAACTCGCCTGATTTGCGCACTCGATCGTATATGTCTTGCATGATCCTATCCGTCTGTTCATCCCTCGTCCGCGAGGAAATGACGGAGAATAAGTAAGAAGTGAGGTACGTTCGAAACGCGATTGGAAGGTACAAGGGCAGGATGTGGCGTGGTGTTATCTGTAATTTGTCCACCAAGGATTGAGGGATAGATGTCGAGACACGTCGCGTGGCCGATGATTGTTCTTCGGTGTTGGGGGACTTAATGTGTGGTATGAAATACGCGGATACTGTGACTGAGGTCCGTTGGACAGCTGCATTGAGCTCCTCCAGAGTGCGGACGACTGCCTTTTCGGCGGACGTGTGCGAGCCAGTGATGCATTGACGAATAGTAGGCAATTCAGGTTGACTGTGTATGACAGCGGTAGTGATGTCTCTGCGCTCATCTTTATACCATTGGTGGATGTCGTGCATTCGAGCTTTGGACCACCTGAGCTCATTGTGTGCGAAGACGAGCTCATGCGATAGATCAGGAAGCTTGTCAAGCTCTTGGCGTATGGCGGCAAGCTCGTCCATTTTGATGGCGACTGAACGTTTCCGACGGTCCAGTTCAGCAGTGAGAGTGGGGATTTGGCGGGCATTGGCGAGCTTGCGCGACTGCACCTTATAATGATGGCGGAGGTCTGTGAGGTCACCTTGAAGGTTTCGGGCAGTCTTTTGGGCTTTAAGGACAGTCATGTATGATATGGAGAGGGGCACTTACATTGTTGCAGTAGTGAGCAGGAAGAATGTAGCGCAGATTCCGCAGGGTGGTGGTCATGCCCACGCTCGTCACCATATCATTGTTTGTGGATACAGCTAGGGCGTGGACGTTGTCTGCATGCTGAATGGGAGAACCGATTTGTTCATGTGTCGCCACATCCCAGAACGACACGATTGGACCTGCACAGGATGCGATGTATGCGCTATCGCTTGCCAAGGCAATACACCAAAAGCCATGGTCGCTGTGAATGGACCATTTGGAGAGGGTTTGCCCAGTCACATCGAGGTGGTGAATATAGCCATCCTCGGATCCGACGAAGAGATGCTTGCTGTTGTGATGCCATGCAATGGATTGACTGCACCATGAAGTGAGTCGTATCTCGAAATTGGCGAGAAGGCCGTTTTCGCACTCGTAGATCCGAATGCACTGAGGCCACGCCACTGTTGCCAAGAGTTGTCCGCTTGGTGAGAATTTCACCGCAGCCACGAAGTCATCGTGATCCAGTGTTTGCAGTTGTTCGCCATTCGAGAGCTGCCAAACGCGGGCAGTCCTGTCGTATGATCCCGTCGCAATTTTTGTCCCGTCCATCGACACGTTGACAGCATACACACTCCAGCTGTGTCCTTTCAGCTCGGTCACGATTTCTCTGCTTTCCGCGTCAAACACCCTCACAATACCTCCATATGCCGCGCTCACAATCCACTTGCCATCTTGCGATACCGCAATGTCGAGGACCCAATCCCCCGCGTCCATCAGCCTCCCGACTACCTTGCCACTTTGTATCTTCCAGCATCGAATCTTTCCTTCCTTTCCACCAGTCAAGACATGCTCCCCATCAATCATAAACACAGCCGAATATATATCATGTCGGCCTTTGCTGCGACCGGCGCTGCTCTCATTCGACTCTTGGTTCTCGTTAGTATCGCCCTTTTGATTATACTTTCGTTTGCTCACCTCTTCTTCGTGCAACTAGTCTTCGCACTCTGGAAGTCATTGCAGATGAATACGCGCTGGAGGGCAAGGGTTGCTGTTCAGCGCTCGTTCTAAGTGTCATCCACGTGTCTTCGCCCCGTGACCTCGGCGCTTGTTCTCATATCGGACCACCCTTCTACCCCTGTCATGGTACTTGTTGTAGTTATGGTCCTCCTCAAAACTGGCTTGGTACGCAACGTCTTCTACTATGACCTCATTCAAGCCTACCTCCGCACTTTCTGCTGACTGTCAGAGATGACAGTTCAATAACGTTCAATCGTCACCATCGCACGTCGCCATGTTCTCCAATTCACTTGCACTTCTCGTGCGCACCCTATGCCATCCAAATGCCGCGCCATCGGTGTCCGATTCGTCCGTCTGCTTCACAGGCTTTATTGCGAGGTTGGTGCATGCATGCGACCACTCCCAATTTCATCGGTATATACCTTCAGTGTTTTCATAGCTTGCATGTCGCGATACGCTGACCTGCTCTACAGCTGATCTCACATGCACGCATCATCTTTCTCATTCCTGGTCAATCTGTCCTACTTGCCAGGCTACCTGCGCAACGCGTTCTTGCTCCTTGCTACTCAGTTCAGGGGACCTGACGTCTTCCTATACCTCCTTTCGCGAGTATGCCCAATTGCCTGGATTGACCCAGCACGCGTGCGACTACACCTCGTGTGGACGTTTCACCACTCCCCCAACCAGTCCCCCAAGTAACTAATCTCACGAAGAGGCCCTCTACCTTAACCAGATCCGATTCCCGTTCTAGCTTCTGAGCCTGCTAGCATCGTCACCTCCGGTGCTCGCTCTAGTTAAGAGATCAACCCTGCTTTCCCGAACGGTTTACGAGCGTCCGGGGCCGGAGTCACCGTGAGACGTGGCCATCATCTTTAAGTATGTAAACGCCCCTTCATACAAATTTCTCTTTTTACCCCCGCGCGACCACGGACACTGGCAATACCGACAAAGAAGAAAAGCTCTCCAACGGCCTCACAGCCGATTCCTCGACGCCATCACCGATGTAGTAGCATCGTATTTGAGAGGAAGACCAGGTCGTCTACGGGGACAGCTGCATGCTTCTGCTCAGTTTGCGTTGTGCGTGTTGCTATACCCGTGTGGCTAAGGTATTGACTCGCTCGCTCTTGCGGGGTGCGCCATTTCGATCCACTGCGTTGTGGGCCTGTTGTGATTGAGAGGTTGATGAGGGGGAATGCGGATGCTAGTGGGATGACGCGTTCCGCTCGCTGATAAAGCCAGAATATCAGCTTCTGACCATAACAACTCGTCGTACCACCGCTTTGCATCTACAGGTGTGCTTGTGTCGAGCGAGCACTCGATAGTACTTCATTCTCCGGGAATGCGGTCCCGGTATGTCACGCCAGTATTCACATTGCTCGTTGTCGATCCATCTTCAGACTTGACGGTGAAGAAGTTATGACTCCGACCAATTCGATGCCGCAAGCGTATGTCTCTCTTCAAGCCGTCTATTAAAGCATCGTTGAAAAAGGGGGGACCTGATAAGCACAACCTGGTCACACTCTTAAGTGTATATATGTTCGTTCGAGGATCGGTCCGATCCAAATGTGCTGCCCTACTGCATCACCAGTACCGCATACTTGGTCGTCGCGGCGGGGGATGGACACCGGCAATCGTCCTGCGCACGCTGCCGCCACCGAGTTCTCGGTGTATTGCATGTGCGTAGAATAAATCTACTTTGATTTTGAAACGAAATTCAGACGCTGCATTTGGGAGAAGACCTGACGGGGGTCAGCAACAGTGTGACTTCTTAAAGGGAGTGGGCTCTCGTCATGAATTGTGTCACGGTAGACGGTCGAGATGACTGTCGACCATCAAGTCCTGAAATGGGAAGTGACAAAAACGCGTGACGCTGCGCGCGAGTCGTGTCACGCACGACTCCTTTCGTTTGCCCGTCACATTTCTTCTAACCGTTCGGACGCTCGTACTCGTCTATTTGAACAGAAAGCATCCACAACGGACATTATTCTCGTGTTAAAGTTGACCCATGTCAAGCCTCAACAAGCTTGCCATTCGGGGTATCCGCTCCTTTGACGACAAGCAAGTCTCGGTCATCGAGTTCTTCTCGCCCGTCACCGTCATCGTCGGACATAATGGGAGTGGTAAGACGACGATCATTGAGTGTCTCAAGTATGCCACCACGGGCGATCAGCCACCCAACACCCGCGGTGGCGCGTTCGTGCACGACCCAAAGATGGCCAACGAGAAAGAGGTCAAGGCGCAGGTCAAGTTGCGCTTTCATGCTGCAAACGGACAGCGGATGCTCGTCGTGAGGAACTTGTCTGTGACCGCGAAGAAGACGGGGTTGACGATGAAGACGTTGGAGAGCATCTTGGGGTTGGCGGACAGCAATGCCGAGAAGGGGGGCAAGGCGAGTGGTCTGCTCGCGGCGGGCGTGTGACGTGCTAACGTCGCTCAGAGAGGGGTGATCTCGACAAAGTGCGCCGAGATGGACGCCGAGATTCCACATTTGCTCGGCGTGTCCAAGTCGGTGCTCGAGAACGTCATATTCTGTCACCAAGAGGAGTCGTGGTGGCCGCTTGCGGAACCTGCTGCGTTGAAGAAGAAATTTGACGACATTTTCGAGGCGACGAGGTCCGTTCACTCGTTCCTTGTCTTCACCTTTGTCGCATATACGGTGTAAATGACGTCGAACAGATACACTAAAGCGCTTGACTCTATCAAAGTACTACGCAAGGATCGTGTCGCGGATCTCAAGGCGGACAAGGAGCGCCTCGAGTCCCTTTCCAAAGAGAAAGCGCATGCAGACAAACTCCGTTCGCGTATAGTTGACCTCAACAATACCATCACTTCTAAGCAGCTTCAATATGAGGAATGCAAAGCAAAATACGAAGAGCTTGTCAAGAATAATGCCCATTTCTATGAGTCTGCCACCAGGTTCCGAGAGGTGTATGTAAAAGTAGAGAACTTGCAACAGAAGAAGGAACATTATCAGCAAGAACTCTCAGAAGTTCGAGAAACTGTTCAAGAGATCGAAGGTATGGATGCTACTGTTTATGGTTATGCTAGAATTGTAACCGAGTGTTACCTTGAATAGGTTCTGACGAAGAGTTGCAATCTCGTCTGCGAAACTTCGACGAAAACATTGCCAAGCAGAAGCAGAATAGAGGGCGGCACGAGTCGGAACGGCAAGACTTGGAAGACGAGCTTGCGAAGGCTCGCCGCACGCACGTCGAACTCGTCAATGAACACGGAGAGCTAGCTGCTGAGGCGAAGGCATGAACCAAAAAACCTCTCGTAGTGATGTCTTTCTAACCACTATGCATCATATCACAGGCGCATGACCGCCGCTTAACCGAACGCGAAGGACTTATTCGCGAGATTAGTGACAAGTATAACATCAAAGGATACGGCCATAGCCCCTTGGAGCGCGAGAAGGTCAACGAGTTCATTTATCGACTGGACGACCTCCAACGGAAGCAGCGCTCCGAGTTCGAGAAGCTCCAGAGCGAGATCCGCAGCAAGAACGACGAGTTCAATCGCAAGTCGAGGCAGCTTCATACGGAATTGGAAAGCTTCAAGTTACAACGCAGCAACACTCGGGAACAAATCGTCTGTGATCTTGTTACTTTTTAACGCTTGTTGTCGTTGACCTCCAACTTGTTTTCGTGGGATAGAGGGAGAAACAAGAAGCAATATCGAAAGCGGAGACGGCCGTCGAGACGATGCAAGGATTGGCGTCGGAGCTACGGACGTTGTCTGGTGACATCGAGGAGAAGAAATTGCGCCTCGAAAAAGTCAAGAGAGATCTTAAAGAAGCCAACTTTGAAGAGTGTTTGAGCGAGCGAGCATCCAAAGCGAGGGCGATGGAGGACAAGCGCGACAGTCTGAATGCAGAGCTCAGGAAACTGAGTTTACAGGCGGATGCGCGGGCAAGGTTGGATTTGAAACGAGCGGAAGAGAGGAGCAGGAAACTCGAGATCAGCAATACGTGCGTAGGCTTCCGACGGCGGACCAGGTGATCCGGTTTACGAACTAACGAACGATTTGTGTTGCAGGCTCGAGTTGTGTAATCCCAAGTTCCAGAAGCTGGTTGGTAAGGATGCACGTCCGGAGAATATGGAACGCGAGATCGACCGCGTCTCGAGGTCTGCCACGTCATCGTGTGTGAAGCCGTCGGCTGATTTCAGGTGAATAGGAACAAAGAACACGAGCTTGCCGAAGCGGAGAGCGAATTGGCGACTTTCAGCAAGACGCTACAGGCAACTGAGACGTCACTCTCCCAAGCGAAATCACAACTCAAGAGCAAGCGAGACGAGCTGAAAAGTAGGTTCCTATTGTTATTTTTCTATGATGCCCTTCTGTCGCGTGCTCTCTTCGCTGACGCGCATGTTATGAAGATGTGGAGAACTTTTTGAAGGATAATACATTGGGGGGTATTCCCCTGAACGAGGCGCTCGAGGAAGCTCGAAAAAATGTTACTGACCTCACCAGGTATTACCTTGACGTTCCGTCTCCCTGGTTTCGCTGACCCGTGTACGCGTTCACAACCAGTACAACGAGCAATACAGCTGGTATGGTACAGGTGTACGAGACGTTCCTGAAAGTCGGCAAAGCGAAGAAGACCTGTCAAGCCTGCAACCGACATATGGATGACGGGGAACTGGTTATATTCGAGAAATATGTGCGTTTGTTGGCATCAAGGGGTTCGTTTGGAACTGATTTCGTTTGGCGCATGTAGATCAAGGAACAAATCAGCAAGAGCTCTCCCGAGGCCGCAGCAAAGGATGCGAAGGAGCTTGAAGAGTGGCAGGAAGAGTTATCTCGGCTTGAAAAGATGTTGCCCCACCAGGCGTCGAGGGACCGGGTGAAATTCAACGAGATACCGGCGCTAGAAAAACAGGTCAAGACTGCAGAGTCCGAAATCCCATCTGCCAGCGAGCAGTGCGAACAGGTACGTGGAATGCGGTGCTGACACGGACGGCTCGAGGCCCAATGATTCCCCTTGCTAGGCCGAGCAAAAAGTCACCGACATCAAGAAAGAGATTCGCGACGTCGGCATGCTGAAACAACACGCTGCGACGATCACGAAGAACCAATCCGAGATTGAACGTCTAAAGACTGAAATTGTACATTTGGAAGAAGAACTGAGTTCGACCGGCACTTCGAAGACAGCGGATGACGTTCAGACCGAGCTGGATTCACTCTCAAATGAGATGTACGTGCATGTGTACGATTTCTCGATGGGTGGATATCTAACGACGGACGACCCTCCCCGGACAGTCGTGCGAACGAGCGAGAGCGACAGGCTGTCATGACAGAACGCGATCGTCAGAACTCGTCGCTCCGGACGTACGAAGGCGACCTGCATGCTATGGAGAAGAAGGAGAACACGCTTTCGAATCAGATCCGAGACAAGGATATTATGGAGGAACGGATCGTTGTCATGACGAACGAAATTGGTACACTGAGCGCCAAGTTGAAGGTTTGATCCCACGCGTCGCCGGCTATTTGTTATAGACCGAACACCGCGGTTTTTAGGAACTGGACGCGAAGCTCGTCGAGGCACAAGCACCTATTCAACGTCTGGAACAGGAGCACCAACGGGTGCAGGCCGAGTTGAACGCCAAGCTAGCCGAGGCACAGAGGTCCACGCAGGAGATGAACATGAGTGTTGATAAGCTCGACAATATCAACAAGGTCGTCGATCGGTGAGGCGATGATCATTTCCTCCTTAACAACTCAGGGTGTTCATATTTGGCGGTGGCCTAGCTACACCCGGGAAAAACGCGCCCAATTGCTGACGGAGTGCGCTGATAAGATCGAGCATTTCGAGGGAGAGATTACGGAATTCGGAATCAAAATCGACGGGGTGCGCGACACAGTTGCCAAAATCGACCGGGAGATCAACGAGAGTGGGAGCTTGATATCGAGGTTGCGGGATAACATCCGGATGAGGCGGCTGGTGAAGGATATCGAGGGGACACAGGCGGAGATTGACTCGCATGACATGGAGGGCGCCGCGAAAGCGAAGCGACAGTTTGAGGACCGCTATCAAGCTGAGAAACAACGTGAAACGGAAATGCAGAGCAAGGTATGTATCGTTGCCTTCTCTTCCATTCATTCACTCCGGGCCGGATTCATATCGTGTGCCCACCTGACGCTCGGATCTTCTTTAGTACGCCCATATTGGGGGTGAAATTAGCTCACATAATGAAACGTTGAAGCAAGTGGAGAAAGACCTGCGGGAATACAAGGATATTAACAAGCGGTATACCGATCAGCTGGTCAGAGTCAAAGTGAGTTTAGCGGCAATTGTGATCGTGGCGGCGTTAAAGTATGAGCAGATGTCGGACATGGCGAACAACGACCTCGAAAAGTACGCAAAAGCGTTGGACAAGTGCGTTTATCCTTTTCGGCGCTGGACTTGGTGCTGACGTCTGATAGTGCGATCATGAAGTACCATGGTCTCAAGATGGAGGAAGTGAACGATACGATGCGGCACCTGTGGAACAAGACGTATCAGGGAACAGGTGAGCCGAGACACGCGATACGGATTTCCGGACGGGTCGCTAATAAGGTTGAGTAGACATTGATGGCATTAAGATACGATCCGATGTGGAAGGTGGGGCGTCTAAACGGTCGTACAATTATCGGGTATGGATCTTTTTTTGGGAAGTCGCGAGCTAAATTGGTTGCTGAGCTTCTGGGCAGGTCGTTATGACAAAGGACCAGGTTGAGATGGACATGCGAGGACGGTGTTCTGCTGGACAAAAGATGCTTGCTTCGATCATCATCCGACTTGCACTCTCCGACTCGTTCGGGCAAAACTGCGGAATATTGGCGCTGGACGAGCCGACGAACGCACTTGACATTGAGAACATCGATGCGCTCGCAGAGAGCCTGGTTGAGTAAGTGCGGCCAACGATTTCGGAATGGAAGACTAAAAGGGACAAACGCAGCATCATCAATGAACGCAAGAACCGGTCGAATTTCCAACTGATCATTATCACCCACGACGAAAACTTCCTGCGGAAGCTGGGCCAAAGCGACGTGATGGAATATTATTGGTAAGCTGCAACGATTTATTATGTGTTTATTTGTATTTATATATTCTTGTTTGAAGGCGGGTATCGCGGGACTCAAGACAGAAGTCGGTCATCGAACGGCAGAGATTCCGGTAGAGGAAGGGAGGAGATATCCAATACTTCAGCGGGATGACTTTTGACTTTTTTTGGTGTTTGGGTTGTTCTTTTCCGCTCGGCTGTGCGGTATCCCGCGTGCACCTGTCAGTGGAGCCGACAAAATATTCTATGTATTTCCATCATGACGTGTGGGGAGTTGTGATCTCGACAGCGTTGAGCATGCCCAAACGCGGTCGCCAGTCAGGTCCCGAACATGACGGCACTATCCTGACCCGAGTTACCCTCACTTTATCTTGCCGTGAGCTTACTTCCCTCAGGCGTCCATCATCATCAGTACTCTCCCCTCCTCCCTCGATGGCCCAGCCTCCGCCGTCACGATTCACCCTCCGAGGTTTCCTCTCTTTACCGGTAAGTGTACTCTCCTCGCTACCTTTCACCGCTTCCGACCAGCTTCACCAACAGTATCGCCTTTGTAATCCACCACCCGCGGTAGGCAAGGTCCGCTCGTGTGGTGTCACGCCCATCCTTAGTGTCCGTCTCGACGACGTCCTCGCGCGACGCCATCTCCCGCCAATTGGCCTCAAGGACCTGGAGGAATACCTCCTCTACGTCGAGCACGCGCCTGAGAATCTCTACTTCATCCTCTGGCTAAAGGATTACACCGCCCGTTACAACGCATGGGCGCAACGCGAAAAGACGTCCCTCATTAGCAAGAAGGAAAAGATGACGACCAAGACGCAGCACCACAAGCTCTCGCTCCCTCCCACGCCGGATCCTGCTCTCGCCATGTTTTATCTCCGTGCGAAACAGACGTTCTTCACGCCCAACGGCGAGTACGAGCTAAATATCCCCTCGGACGTCCTCGCGCCGTTTCATGTGTCCCCGCATGCGCAGGCGTGGCAGATACATGGTCAAGATCAGAAACCGGTATGGCACTCGCAGAGCATTCACCCTGATCCTGCTGTGTTCACCGAGGTGGCGGTCGAGGTGCGGGGTATGCTTAGCGAGTCCCTCAAACGGTTCGTGCGCGCCGCATACACCAACGTAGGGTCGCAAAGAGCAGTGTGTGGCATCATGGGCGGCTGTTTCTTTACGCTTGTTACTGGGCTGGTCCCCCTCGTGTTGACGACGGGTCGCTGGAACATGGGTCCGCACACTCGTTGGATTCGGTGGAGTGCCCTCCCGGGACTATGGTTGGGCTTGACCGTTTTGATTGCGAGTCTGCAGGGCGTAAGTGGGACGTAACGTCACTGGGCGGTATGACTAACGGTCGAGCGCCCTCGTCAGATTTGCCTGATGGTGTATGTGTTTGGCGACCTTCGGCAACTTCGCAAGTTTGAGCTCTCCCGACCGGCGATATCGCGGCCAATGCCGGTGCCCGTCTCAGCACCCGCCAGGTCCGCACATCACGGCCCAACACTCTCGACGCTCTCGGAGATCACGTCTGTATTGTCCTCCCCGGCGTCGACTGCCATCGAATCCCCAACGTCTCCTCGTGGTTACGCCCTCGACAACCCTTGTACGCGGGTCGAGGCGTATTGCGAATCCTACGCGTCAGAGGGACATTGTACGGGGCCGCACACCGAGATTGACATTTCCCCTGCGCTGTGGGACGACGTTCCCGCACCCGAAGGGCCTGCCACGGCGTCGTGCCTTTACCGGCCAGAATACCGTACACCGCCATCCTCGATCGCATATCTGGAACCTGTGCACGTCCGGACAGAGTCGAGGCCGTCTATTTCGACGTCTGTCGCCGGTAGCGCTGCAGTGGCAGATCCGAAATTGACCACGCGGAGTCCTCGGAGTAGTCTCAAAAGCACGTCCGAGTTTGGTCCGACGGCCGGTTTCATCCCCGACGACTACAGCGGTGGCAGCACGAGCAACCTCACGGAGACGACGCGGTCGCTTCGCAGTCAACGCAGTGCGTGTTACTTTGACTTTGACTCGCTGCCCGGGCACCGGCGGGACGGGACGAGCGAGGCAGATCATGCGCCGGTGCCGTTCCCCACGATTAAACCCGCGACGTCAATGTCGTCGCTCGACCAGGTCGCCGGCCCATTGTTCGGACGTGTACAGTACAAATGCAACCAGCAGCAGTCGCCCGCGTTCGAGTCTGCGTCACCTCTGGAAAAGGGTACGCCGCCGGGACCGTCACCGGCGAAAAGCAGATCGCGCCTACGGGTCACATTGACGACGTTGATACCCTCGTTCACGCGGGGCGTGCCCGCGTTTGCGGCGCCATTGACGCAGGTACAGTCGCCAGTGGTGAAACGTGCCCAATGGGAAGTCGTCGTCCGCGCTGGGTTTCTTGCGGTGGTGATCGCGAGCGCGTTTACGGGCCTTTTGGTTGGCGTGGTGCCTTGACGCATGGGTTTCGACGCCGGCGCTTTGTGTGCTTTATTTTTATTCCTGTTTTTTTCCACATCGGCTGTAACTGTCCTTCCCCCCCTCCCTCGGTTTCTCTTTAGGGTTCCGTGATGGTGTTGGTTATATCGTCTTTCCTTTAATGTTTACTCCGTTCCCCCTTGTTCTTTACGTGTACGTTGCGGGCGTTTCTCTCGTTTGGTTATACCACGTCCGCACCAGCACTCTGCTTACTCTACTTTTGTCACCCACCGCACAGCCCTACTTGTTGCTGCTATAGCTACTCCCGCATTTATGACATGCTAACCTCTCACTCCACGACACGTTAATCCAACCCCTCGTCTCGATGCTACCCCTCCCCCTTTTTCGCAGGCCGTCCCTTGGTACCACGCATGCATCTACCCATTTATCCACGCTCGTCATTCACCATACCCCATCGTTTTTTCATGACGCCATGCCATTCACGTGTAGCTGTGCCGGAACTCGTCTCGCCCTCACGTTCCACGTCCACGGGTGCTGGTTTGTGGGCGCCTTTTACAGATGTGTTTTGCTTTTTTTTCTCGTTCCATGCTATGCCCGTCGTTCGTTTTCTTTTCCCTTTGGTATATGACCACTCAGGAGACCAGGGATGGTTGGGACGAATGGGTTTGAATGTGACGACAGTGAACGATAATGTATCCATCTGGTCACGACGCGCATGATTGGACGGATCAGACAGCGTCGCGTGCCATCTTCCATCGACAGCGATCGACAGCGATAAGCTCAGACGGCCAGATCGTCGGCATGGCACAAATGACCGACGTCACGTCCGGGAACTCACGCCCGTGGGGCCCCACTGTCACAACCCGCTCCCAAGTTCATGTCAATCACGTGTACATTTGTCTTGTCTTTGCTTCTCGCTATGCGACTCGGAATGTAATAGGGACTCAATGTGGCAGCTAGCGTTTGCTGAGTGTGGGTGAGGGCGCGGAGCGCCTTCCGGTCGCGATCTATGAGAACCTGGGGGGCCCGAGTGTCAGCTGCGTTTCCCAGCTTTCTAGGACGGCCCGACGCGACGAGGTGGCGCTCGGGTCCCAGGTGCTAGGAGGGCTGGACTCACAGGTCGTTGCTTATCTCACCGGTGGCATGGCGAGTCGGGTGAATTCTAGAGCTGTTTCGGGGGGCATAGATTGCATGTAAGGGGCTAGGATCTGATTGTGCTTCCTGAGGTATAATTGGAATGCATTGCTGGCCCAGCGTCCTTTTACTTTGACGACATCGAAGGGTATTCCTCTGAGGAGGTATTCTAGCGTGGCTCCGATGCGGATGCTGTGTCCTTTTACTTGGTCGAGGCCCGCTGCTTTGGAGAGTTTGGTGAGGTGCGTGATGAAGGTGTGATGTGTCATCGGACGTATACCCTTCGGTGTTCTGTATGCGAAGAGGTGGCCGTCGGCTGGTGGGTTGTTCAAATCCATGTGTTTGTTGAATGCGTCGAGTGGGTCTGTTGGTCCGTCCTGTCTCGCCCAGTGTACTTCCTCGCCCATTAGGCTGGTTTTGGTGCGCGGGAGGGTGAAGACTTTGGTGTGGAGGCCATTGCGATCTATGTCATCGCGGACATTGTTGGGGGTTACATGTACTGTGGGATCGAATGCGTCTAGTTTCTGTATAGTGAATTCACCTACACGTGCTGCAGTGTAGAAAATGGTGGTGAGGCAGGCAAAGAAGGCGGCATCGAGGGGGTGGGTCGGGTTGAGTTTGTCTTTGATGAGCGTGATCATTTCGGTAGTGACAGGCTTGCGTTTGGCTTGTTTGAGTGCAGGTGGTGCGAGTTTTGTGGCGCCTTTTAGCATGGTGGCGATCTGTTCTTCGTGTAGGACCCATGGTAGTCCATAGAGGGTATGCCAGGCCCGAACGCCGTAAATGTAATTGTGGATAGCTTTCCCTGAGAGTGAGCCTGCTAGCGCTGATATGAATTGGGATATCAAGGCCGGTTTGGCTGGTGCACGGTCCTTTTCGGGGATCTCCCTGCTATCACAAAATATGTGGTACACTAGTAAGAGTCCTGCGCCATATGTAGCACGTGTGCTCTCTGCCCATCCTTGTAATGTAACTGCCTTTACCCGCTCCTGGATTTTGAGGGTTTCCAGGGAGTTGGGTATCAGGAGCGCCTCTGGTAGAGATCTGCACGGGTGTGGGTCACCCGTGACGGGTTGCGGGTACGGGTGTCCACGGGTGTGGGTGCGGGTTGCCATATATGGACCCATGGACCTGCAATCCATGGGTGTAACCCGCGACCAATACCCGTGGCACATCCCTACCTCACCTGTCCTCCCTGCCCTCCTGCACCTACCCAAACCTCACCTAATGACAACGACTCGGCGACAATTGATTTTGACACGAAGATGACGGTGACACGAAAACGACAACTTCGACGCAGTGACAACTGATGATGACACAATGCGTGGATGATGTGATGATGTGTTGCATCGTCCGCGCATCATGTTCATCCCCTTCACCATCCTAACCTTCATCCATCCTACACCTTGCCTTCTCCCTCCATGCCACCACACCCAACAAATGAGAACGAGGGGGCGACACGACTTGACAATGATTTGTCTTGTCTTGTCTCACCTCACCTCTCTGTTCTGCTCCTCTCCCTCTCCCTCTCCCTCTCCCTCTCCCTCTCACTCTTCCTCCTCGAGACTCGACTGTGACAAGTCAGACGTGACAAACGATGCAATGACCCCACTCCCCTCCCCATATCCCACGACAGCGACCCGCCACCAGTTCATTGCGATGCGACTTGACACGAGTTGCATACGGAATGTAGCACCTTCGCCACCTCGCCGGTCTTACCCTCACCCTCACCATTCCATCACCCCACCTGTTACGGATTTCGAAGATACTTGGGAATGCGACGTGGAAACCATATGGAGACAACTCATTGGTGAAGAAGATACGGACATGGATACGTTTTTCTTTCCTACTCATTCTTATGATCGTTACTGGTTTGACCTTTCTTCCATGGCGTATAGAGACCTTACTTGGCAGATCATCGACAGCAGTCAATACGACCCCTTGTTCCATGACTTCTAGGATTATCTTCAGACTTCTCACGGGAACACCGCTGTTTCCCACATTTACGGATGCCCCCGGACTTCTGACTCGCTTCTACCGGGAAGTCCCAATTGTCTCTTTCCTTTTATACTTAGCGGCTCTCCGCTTCCTTTCTTGGACTATGGAACTCTGATATGTACCTTTCTTGGACACGGGACTCCGCATTTCCTTTTATGCATACGTTTCCTTTTACGCATCCTTCGTTGATTCCCTTTTACGATACACGCGACACGACACGTCTTGTTGATTTCCTTTTACATGTCGTCCCTTTATGGTAATCCCCCTAGTATATAAAGGGCCGACTTGTAGTAGATAGCTCTTCAGCTTATTCTATGCATTTCTGCCTGCAAAGTCTTCGCTCCTGAAGAAGGTCGCTCGACTAAACTCTTGCGCTAAGCCCTTCCAGTTCTCTGTCTCATGTTACTCATTGGGGCTTCTCTCTCATGAGCAATAGCCATATAATCTGCTCCTGGTCGTTGACGACACCACGAGTATGAAGGATCCTGAGTGAAGTCTTTGTTTCGCACCCGCGTAACAAAAGAATAAGCTCGTCCCTTGATCCCTGCTACTAAGCACGGGATCCGCCCAACTTCATGCCACATATCGTTCTCCTGCCTCAGAGGACTCCTCTGATGACGAACGACCGCCCGCTGCTTCCCCCTATGCCAACCCTTACCAGTCCGCACGACCCTCTGGAACTTCTTCCCCGTGTTCCCCTACTCAGCCCAGACGACGAGTAGCCAGCTCCTCTCAAGTCCCCTCCCCTGATACTCGACAAGGACCCCTCTTGAACGTTACCCCTTCTTTCACCCCAATCCCATCCCCCCTAGGCTCCACCCCCATGCTCTCTCCCCTCCAGTTCCAATCGACTCTCCTGTCTTCCCAGCACACCCTGACCACTTGTTCCCCTTCCCCCGCCCCTAGCTCTAGCAGCATGTCGAACCCCACCCAAGACGAATTGAAGGCGGCTTGCCCAGAACCCATCTCCGGCAAGAGTGAAGACGCCTCCTGCTGGCTGTTGGCGATGAAAGCTTACTTCACCATTAACGACACCAAGTACAATGATAAGAAGATCACGATTACCCTCCTGAATCAGATGAACCATGGGAGAGGGGCAACCTTCTCCGAAGCATGGCTCAACTAGATCATGAATGCCCCCGTCGCCTCCTGGGCCGATACCTTGATCGAGGTCGAGAAGGACTTCCGCACCGTCTTTATACCCCCTGGCCTCAAAGACACCGCGCGTATGACCCTCCACAACATCCGTATGGAAGGGAAACCTTTCAATGGCGACTTCGATGCCTTCCGCAGTGCCTTCCAGCTGGAAGCCT
Source organism: Wakefieldia striispora (assembly GCA_038090475.1). NCBI lineage: Eukaryota > Fungi > Basidiomycota > Agaricomycetes > Agaricales > Hymenogastraceae > Wakefieldia > Wakefieldia striispora. The sequence continues at coordinate 13,117 of JBBPMU010000298.1, read as the reverse complement.
CTAGGAGCAACATTACCGACCAATCTGTTCTCAAGGATCTTCTTAAACACGCTGTTTCGCGCCAACTTGTGACTATGATGACAGCCTTGGAGAAGGAACCCACGACTGCGAATGACTGGCTCAAGAAAGCCTCTCATTTCTACCATGTGATTATCTGCAACAACCTCCTGAGAAGAGGAGGCACTTCTTATATCGGATCGACTGCGTCCACCTCCCAAACCCATGACCCCATGGCCATGGATGTGGACTACGTCTCTTTATCCCTGGCAGAACGATCCGATCACATCAAGAACAAGAAGTGCTTCATTTACCACCATGTCAGCTGCTTTGCTGGCAAGCATCGTAACGGGCAGAACCGTCGTTCTCCCCCACAGAAGATTAGAGTTGCCAAAGAAGATGGCTCCCCTACTGATCCCCTTACTGCTTACACAAGAAGCAAGGGACTCCAAACCCATCAAGTTGTCCGACTCTTGGATTTGTTTTCAGACGAAACTCAACACTATATTCTGAACCAACCCGAGCAAGAGGCCGATGAAGACACGGATTTTCAACACTGAGGAGTAAAGCGACGTTTACTTCCTCACAGACATTGACTCCTGTACAAATAGCCTCCGTTTATGTATCCTCTCCTGCAGACAGGGCAATACAAGTCCCCGTATCCCTTTATGCAGGAAGGACAGGAGAAATCGTCGCCACCACCGCCCTCATCGACTCTGGAGCTACTGGATCTTTTATTGACTGAGACTTCACCGTATGAAACCGAATCCCCCTTATCCGACTGGCCGAACCAATTGGAGCCAAGAACATAGATGGAACACAGAACAAATCTGGAGAAATCCGCTATAAGGTATTCATTACCTTGCGCTACGCTGACACGGAACACCAACAGGAACTCATGGTACTTAACTGTGGATCCCAAAACATTATCTTGGGAATGCCATGGCTGGTAAAGGTAAACCCGCAGATCGACTGGACCAATCGAACCATCGAATTCGACCACGGACAGAAAGTTCATCGACATGACGACCCCCTAAGGGAAGCGCAAGCCTACCTTATTCGATTTCTGGAAAAGAACCTGGATACTACATCCCGGGCCAACTATGATGCTAGGCAGCGAGCCATCAAACAGCGTTTCCAACGAAAGGCACGCGAGGCTGGAATCCTACCGGAAGTGATCCAGAAGGTAACCTTGTCCACCACCATTGCAGCGCAGAAGAAGGCCGCACAGGTAGTGCTGCCCAATGCATTCAAGGATTACAAAAAGGTATTTGACAAGCCGGAGGAAGGCTTTATCCCTCCATCCCAAGACTTCGACCACGCCATCGAACTCAAGGACTCGTTCACCCCACGAAAGGCCAAGCCATACTCGCTCAACCCCGAGGAAACAAAGGCCTGCAAGGACTTTATCGACGAGCACTTGACCAAGGGAACCATACGCCCATCGAAATCCCCTCAAGCTGCCCCCTTCTTCTTTGTCGCAAAGAAGGACGGAAAGCTCCAACCCTGTCAGGACTATCGATATCTTAACGAACATACGGTCAAAAACGCCTACCCTCTCCCCCTCATTCCTGACCTCATGGACAAACTTCGTGGATCGAATATCTTTACCAAGATGGACATCCGATGGGGGTTCAACAACATTTGAATCAAAGACAGTGACCAATGGAAAGCCGCATTCATTACTCCATTTGGTCTCTTTGAACCCCTCATCATGTTTTTCAGAATGTGCAACGGCCCTCCTACGTTTCAGGCGTTTATGGATCATTACTTCGGCAACATGATGGCCGAAGGGTGGCTCATCATTTATATGGACGACCTCCTGATCCACACCAAGGGTGATCAGGAACTTCACGACGAATGAACTCACCGCGTCTTGGACCAGATGGCAGAACTTCGCTTACATCTCAAGCTTGAGAAGTGTTCCTTTTCCCAGAAGTCTGTCGACTTTCTGGGAATGATCATTGCTGAAGGCGAAATATGCATGGACCCCACCAAGCTCTCTGCCATCAAGACTTGGGTACCTCCCACCTCTGTTAAAGGAGTTCGTTCCTTTTTGGGTTTCTGTAATTTTTACAGGAAATTTATCACCAACTTTTCTGCCATCGCCGCGCCACTGATCGCCCTCACCAAGAAATCTGCCGTTTGGGAGTGGGAATCTGATCAACAACGATCTTTCGACTCTCTCAAACAGAAATTCCTCACGCTGCCAGTCCTCTTGATGCCAGAACCACAATGACCATTTACTGTCATGACCGATGCCTCCCTCACTGGAGCTGGCGCTGTCCTCATGCAAAAGGACGTCAATGGTGACCTTCACCTGTGCTCTTACTTCTCGTGCACCTTCACCCCCACCGAGCGCAATTATGACATCTATGACCGCGAACTCCTTGCCATAATAAAAGCCCTCGAGGAATGGTGTCAATATCTTAGTGGCACTCCCCATCCGGTTACCATTATCACTGACCACAAGAATCTCGCCTATTTCAAGGAACCTCGAAAACTCTCCCGCCGACATGCACGTTGGATGCTCTTTTTACAGGACTTCGACATCCTCTACAATACCTGCCCCAGATCCTACATGGGCCCTGCCGACGCACTGTCCAGAAAGGACTTCGTCGATACCTCCGAGGACAATCAGAACGTTGTTCTCCTCGACCCCAAACATTTTATTAATGCCATTGACGTGGATCTCGCCAACAAAATTGCCGAATCTACCCCAGCTGACCCCATTGTTCAGAAGGCCATGCTTGCCCTTCAGAATGGATCCTCCTTGTTCCCCTGCACGTCTCCCAAAGACTGGGAGTTTCATAACGGATCCCTCTTCTTCCAGGGTCACCTTTACGTCCCCGATTCTGCACGAAAGGAATTGGTCACCTCCATCCACGACTCGCCATCAGCTGGCCACCCCGGCTATTTCTGTCTCCTACACCTCCTTCGTTGAGACTACTGGTGGCCTGGTATGACTACCTTTGCTTGCAAATTCATCGCTGGCTGTGCCACTTGCCAAGCCAACAAGGTCATTACCCACCCCACCACCCCGCCACTGTCCCCCATTCCGTCCAAAGCCACCTGCCCCTTCCAGCAAATCTCTGTTGATCTCATCACCGATCTTCCCCCATCAGACGGACATGATTCTATTATGATTGTGGTCGACCATGGTCTTACAAAGGGGGTAATTTACATCCCTTGTTCGAAATCTATCTCCACTGAGGGGGTGGCTTCCCTCTTCTTTTCACAGGTTTTCCCCTGTTTTGGCCTTCACAACAAACTTATCTCCAATCATGGCCCTCAATTCGCCTCTGCATTCGCCAAGGAACTCGCTTGCCTCTTGAATTACGACCTCACCCTTTCCACCGCCTATCATCCTCAAACTGATGGCGAGACCGAATGGGTTAACCAGGAACTCGAAACTTATCTCTGCATCTTCTGCAATGGAAAACCCACCACTTGGGCGTCACTCCTTCCTATGGCAGAATTCTCTCATAACTCCAATGCCCACTCTGTCACCAACCAATCGCCGTTCTCCCTCATGTATGGCTATGAACCCTGTTCCTACCCCCCTCTTTCCCACACCACCTTCGTTCCGGCCGCCGAACAACGCCTTACTAAACTCGACGAAGCCAGAACGGAAGCTCTTGCCGCCCATCAAAAGGCGCAAGAAGATATGAAATCCTGCATTACCACCAAATTCACTCCCTGGAAAGTCGGTCAGAAGGTTTGGCTAGACAACAAAAATCTGAAACTCGGCTACCATTCATGAAAACTCTCCCCTCGATGAGAGGGCCCCTTTGAAATCACCCAAGTTATTTCTCCCATCTCCTATTGACTCAAGCTTCCTCCCACATGGAAGATTCACGATGTCTTCCACACCTCCATTCTCTTCCCTTATCAAGAAACCGATGAACATGGCCCTTTGTTCTCACGACCGCCACCGGACCTTCTCGGATCAGAAGAAGAATATGAAGTCGAAGCTATCGTGGGACATCGGGGTTCCGCTCGGAATCCGCAGTTCCTTATCAAATGGAAAGGCTATCCATCCTCCGATAATATGTGGGAACCACCATCCAATTTGGTAAACGCCAAGACCATCCTCAACCTATATAAAGCCTCTTGTCCCAAGGCTTTCCCCTCGTTCTGTTCCCCTCCTACATGATCGAAATCACCCTCCCACTCGTTGTATTCCTCATTTTCTCCGCCCTCACTGTTCTCTTCTTCTATTGCATCTTCGCCATCGCCCTCAAAGTTCAATATTCCTGCGATTCCCTCTTCTTTGTTGCCCATGTCACTCCCCACGGAATCTCTGTTGGGATCGTTTCCCCCCACGACGTCACCACCCCCATCCTCCGATACTCTACCAGCGCCACGTACTCTGGCTGGACGGCTGAGGCGGACGGTTGGAACGATTCTTGAGTCATTCCATCCTTGTTCATCTTCTTCTCACTCTTCGCTTTCCATGCCAGTAACCCCACCAGCTTCCCCTCTGGCATACTTGGAAGTCCCCCTTGACACCCTCCTTTCCACCCTTGATCCAGTTCCTATTTTTCTAGATAGACTTCCTCATTTCCATCGAAACGTCTTCTATGCCACGATCACCTCGTCACCACCGCTCTCCATCCCCCTCTTGAACATTCCCCTACTATCTCAGTTGGTGGCGACCATCCCCATCCTCATCCAGGCCTTCAGAAACACCCTCCTATCGTCTGAGATCCAACAGAGGTCCCCGATCCAACTCGGAGAATCATGGGCAGCAGCCCTCGCCTATTCCATTCAGGGTACCGGAGGAATCATACTCGATGCGCTGGACCATGTCGGCTTTGGACTATTCGTCCCTACCCTCCCAGTCAACAACGTCCAACCCCTCCTTCGAACCACCCTCATCAGTCTCTCCCCTCTTCAACGATGGGACTATCTCTCTCCCTCTGAGTACGGAGCGCTCCACCCTTTGGGATGAACCACTCGTCTCTACCCCATTACCCAACCTCCTTTACCCGCTCCCATCCCCACCTATCCAATCCGACCTGATGAGCTGGACTCGACTTCCTTACCCTCTGTTGATGCCGCCCCTCCCCCATATTCTTCCCACCACCAACCTCTTCCCAGACGACCCATGCCTGGACTCGATGCGACCCATTTGGGATCTCCTAGATCCGGAACATGTGTTCAGCCATCCACTCCGGTTGTCGAACTCGACCTTAATGAGGTTAGAGAATTTCTCACAACCCTCGCTGAACTCACGGAGCCAGTCTCCTCCCCCTCCCAATCCCTGGTCCCGGTCCCCCCTCCCGTCCCCTGACGAGTTTCTTGCCACCATTCTTGCTATCGTTGCAGGTCCACCAGCCATCTCCAACCCGGATGTCCTCACTATCGATGCACCCACTGCCTTCGAACCTCCCCTGGACATTTCTCCCGAAATTGCCCAGTCGACTGACAACGCCCTCCCCAGACCCGACGATTTATTGATGATAATGCTCTCTCAGACTTTGACAACGAGCATATCTGATGATAATGATTTGGTGAATCATTCTTCCGACAGGGGAGCTAATGTTACGGATTTCGAAGATACTTGGGAACGCGACGTGGAAACCATATGGAGACAACTCTTTAGTGAAGAAGATACGGACATGGATACGTTTTTCTTTCCTACTCACTCCTATGATCGCTACTGGTTTGACATTTCTTCCACGGTGTATAGAGACCTCACTTGGGAGATCATCGACAGTGGTCAATACGACCCCTTGTTCCATGACTTCTAGGTTATCTTCAGACTTCACATGGGAACACTGCCATTTCCCACGTTTACGGATGCCCCCGGACTTCTGACTCGCTTCTACCGGGAAGTCCCATTTCATCAGGGAAATTTTAAGGGAATGATAATCAATGATAATTGTAGATAATTGATTATATGGAATTATAATCCATTATATACCCCCCTTTGAGGATTATATAGGATTATAATCTCTTCAAAATTTCCCTGATGGAGAAGCATAAGCAGAAATGAAATGATAACATGAGGTGTGGCAGATCTTGAGATCATGCCAGAAATGAAAATAAGAAGCATAAATGTGGCAGCCAATAGAATCCAGTCCTTTGGACAGCCTTGACATGAGGTGCGTACCTTGTCCTAGAACAGTAATTGTTCTGGATCGAAGAGTGCACTAGAGAAAGGAACAATATAGTTGGACTTAGAGTCCAAAAAAGAGTGGATGTCTGAGGGCAGGAAAATAGCGTTTGTAACACTACCCCCCATCTGATGATCAGACTCCGGATGATCAATGGTTTCCATAATTGAATGTTCCAAACGATTGAAAGGAACTTCTTTTTCATCATAATGGGTCAAGTTGGACCTGATTGAATTAAAATAGGAATTGAATTCGGAAAAGGTGACGTGTAAACGCTGGGGTGCTTCTGGTTTCCTTTTGTGGAAGTCTTCGATGGTTTCTTTCGAATTTCCTAAATTGGAAACAGGTTCCCATGTGTGTTCGGTTTCATCATATCCTTTCCAGTGGACGAGGTACTCAAGTTTTCTACCCTTGAGTCATGAGTCAACAATGTAGTCGACTTCGTATTCCTCTTCTCTATCCTCTGTGACTAGCACAGGGCCAGGCTTGTAGGTAGGTTGGCCTGGGAGTCACTCCTTGTAAGGTTTGACCCTAGAGATGTTCACCACCAGGTGAATCCACATACTTTTAGGTAACCGAAGCTCAACTGCGTTCGGTCCCTTCATAGAAATAACTTCATAAGGGCCTAGCCATCACTCGGATAGCTTCTTTGATAGCCGTGTCAAACGGAGATTATCCGTGGCTAACCAGACTTTGTCGCCCTGAGAATAAAGAGGGGCTTCAGAGCGGTGTTTATCCGCTTGAGCCTTCATATGATGCTGTGAGTTTTCTATATTTGTTTTTGTTTTCTCGAGTACTTCAGAGAAGTCCGAGATGAAGTTTTCGGCAGCAGGGGTTTTCATAGATTTGGGCGTAATGCCCATCCTTGGAACATAAGAGCGTGTAACCTCGAAGGGGGAATACTTTGTGGCAGTGTGCTTCTTGCTGTTGTAGGAGAATTGAGCGATCAGCAGCCAGTCTGACCATTCAGTTTGTTTCTCCACACAGTAAGTATGTAAGTATTGTTGTACTTTGCAGTTCATGCGCTCTGTTTGGCCATCTGTTTGAGGGTGATGGGCTGAAGAAAGTTTAGGGGTTATTTGTAACCCTTTGCATATGTCTCGCATTAGTTGTGAAGCAAACTGTGGACCTCGATCCGATACAATCGTTGAGGGGAGCCCATGTTGTTTCCACACGTGTGATAAATATAGTTTTGCTAGCTCCATTGAGGAGCAGGTTTTATGGCATGGGATGAACTCTACTTCTTTGGAGAAGCAGTCCACCACTGTGAGAATGGAATCATAACAGTGCGATTCTGGGAGATCGGTGATGAAATCTGCCGATATGTCTTCCCAGGGTTTCAATGGCACTTCTAATGGTTGAAGGAGCCCCGAGGGAGGTTTATTGGATCCCTTGAAGCGTGCGCATCTTTCGCACCAGTTTACATAGTTTTTGACGTCATTTGCCATCCTGGGCCATATGTACGTCTTCAAGATGAGTTGCATAGTCTTTTTGAATCCTGGATGTCCAGCTTCAGGTGAGTCATGGTGTAACGTAATGACTTCCATGCGAAGCATTTCAGGGATGAAGATGTTCTCTTCCTTTCTGAGGAAGGAGTCCTTGATAACGTATCCAAGATTGGAAAGATGTTTCATAGAAGAAGGAGGGAGTTTCATAAGTTCATGTTGTAACCTGTTGAGGAATTCATCTCCATTGTATAGGAGTGTGACCGTAGAACGTATTTGTTCAGGTGGTATTATTAGTACCCCTTTGTTGTCATCCTCTATTCCTTCTGCATGGTCTTCTCGATGACTGAGTGTGTCGGCTTTTCCCATGGAGGAGCCAGGTTTATGATGCCATGTGAAATTGAAACGAGACAGGTATTGCACCCAGCGCACCTGACGCCTGTTCAGGTCCTGTTGTGTCATGAACCATGTAAGGTTCTGATGATCGTTCCATATTTCAAATTCATATTGTGCGCCTTCAAGATAGTGGCGCCATAATTCGAGTGAACGGATGATGCTCAGCATCTCCTTATCTGCTATGGGATAGTTCCGTTCCTTTGGTGACATATTGTGAGAATTATAAGCCACGGGGTGCCATTTCCCATCTTTCTCTATTGAGAGAACCATGCTGGTTGCATAATCAGAGGAATCGCTTTCTAAGCAATATTTGCAATCGTTGTCGGGATAAGCAAGAATGGGTGCCGTGGTGAATGCATGTTTAAGGATATTGAATGCTTCGTCGCAGGCAAAGGTCCACGAAAATGTGGTATCCTTTTTTGTAAGATCATGGAGTGGTCTAGCCACTTTGGCATAGTCTTTAATAAATCGGCGATAGAAGTTCGCCAAACCGAGAAATGAGCGAACATGTCGGACGGTGCATGGGATAGGCCATTGGAGGATAGCCTTAACCTTTTCTTGATCCATGGAGATCCTGTTTACACCGACGATCATGCTGAGGAAGTCTACTTCTTTGACTTTGAAGTGACATTTCTCCAGTTTAACGTACAAGTTGTTTTCCTCGAGGCATTTTAAGACCTCGAGTATGATCTTGTCATGTTCTTCTTCGTTGTCTGTAGAAGTGAAAATCATGAGGTCATCGATATAGACGACGACAACCCCATCCATATTGGCAAATAGTTCGTTCATCATGGTCTGGAATGTTGCCGGGGAATTGCATAATCCGAAGTACATGACAATGGGTTCGTAGGTCCCGCGGAAGCAGACAAAGGCTGCTTTCCATTCGTCACCCTCCTTGATGCGGACATTGTTGTATCCCCATCGGAGGTCCATCTTCGTAAATAGTTTTGCATGTTTTAATTTATCTACCAGCTGGGAAATGAGTGGCAGCGGGTAGTTATTCTTTTTGGTGTGTTCATTTAAATAACGGTAATCTTGAACCATGCACTTCTTGCCATCCTTCTTGGGCACGAAGAACACAGGTGATGTTTGTTCTGATTTGGAAGGGTGGATATATCCCTTCTTGAGCTGGTCATCGATGAACATTGAGACCTCCTCTTGTTCCTGAGGACTCAAGGGAATTATCCTTCCCTTTTTGAGTTTGAACGTCTCCTTTAGTTCGATTGCGTGGTCCCATGGTTTGTGCAAGGGCATGCATTCAGATTCCTCGCGTGAGAACACTTTTCTATATTTGAGGTAGGTAGCTGGTACCATTTCCTCAATCGTTTTCTCTATTTTTATAGGTTTTTCTTCATTCTTTTCGGTAGAGAAGATGTTTTCATATGTGAGAGAGATGTGGTTTTCATAAAATTCGATCTCTTCTTCCCTGACGTGGTTGAGGGTTTGTGTCTCCTCATAGGAACGACACTCGTTTGGGCATCTTGTCATTTTGACGTCGCCAGTAGTCCAATCAATCACGGGATTGTGGAGTTTTAGCCATGTGAAACCAAGGATAAGGTCATTCTTTCCAAGGTTGGTAATCTCGGCTTCCACCTTCTCCCTGTGACCTTTGAAGTCTATTATTAGGTCAATGTAATGTGAGATTTTGCCCGTGGAGTTCTTTGTTCCATCCACGTTGTATACCTGGATGGGGATAGGAAGGGGCTTGGTGATTAAACGATGCTTCTTGATGAAGTCCTCGTGTATGAAGATCACGTTAGCTCCACTGTCCAAAAGTGCCCTAGCCTTAAGGTAACCGATGGAATCGGCGGGAGAGACCAGAATGTTCATATTGATCTCACGGTTCATCACCGTGGATCTGATGAAGGCATTGTCTGGGATTTTGTTTTGTTGTACTGGAATGAAGCACCCGTTTTCGTCTGGGCCACGCTCCGAAGAGTCGCCGGTGATGCCTGAAAAGGAAATATTGTTTTTCTTGTTTCTCAGTTTAACGTCATTATAGGACGAATTTGATTGTTTTTGAGAATTTACTAGTTTAACGTCATAGGTGGACGGGTTTTCTGTTTTTGTATTTTCTTTTTCTTCGTCCTGCGAAGTTTCTTCGATTGGGAGGCAAGAAAAGAAGTTGTTTCCATAGGGAGAATGAAGTTGCGCTTGATCACCCAGATCAATCAAGTCGCGCAGGCTTTTCCTGCCTTCTTCTCTGTTTCATACATATCGAAATAGTATGCTTTAATTTGATCCGGGTTCATTCCACGGATCGCGTGAAAGGGGTCTTGGGCGTTTTGGCCTGAGGAGGAAGGTTGTGCCATCTGGGCACTGGTGGTGGTTGCTCGCACCTGGCGAGAGGACTTTGTGCAACCCTTCTTGTGGTTGCCGCCATACCAGTTACATGACGAGCACTGGTTTTTAGGTTTTGGGCAGCTTTCGGGAGTATGCCCTTCCCCGTTGCAGTTGAAGCATTTCTTGCTCCCCGCTCTCTTGTTTTGCCCACGAGGGGCCTTTATTTGCTGTATGGACTTGGTTGTCCACCAGCCGTCGTCCAATGTGGAAATGTCCATTGCATTTGGATCTTTTTTGTAGTTGCCCGAGTATCCTCAGAGGTAAGAGACAGATTCCAACGCATTTCCAATGCATCGGATGTTTGTTATGTAATCAGCCAGGTCGGCCGTTCTCTTCCCTTCTCTGAAGATTTGGGCGATTATTCGTGTTGCCGTGTTCTTTTCCAGCAGCCAAATGGCGTGAGATTGATCTATACCCGATTGAGGGTATAGGGATTCGAATTTTGTGAGGAACTCATCTGTCCTCAACGTTCCTTGTGCAAGTTTTTCGATTTGGGTGATGGCCCAGTCCTTCTGATTGGAAGAGCGAAATTGGGTAGGGATTTCCTGTGCCAGCAGGTCCCACTTGTAGTCTGCTCCTCTAGCCAGTCTTGTCTGGGCGAAGGTTCCCGCCTTCACTCCTTCCAGATGAGAAAGTACTGCGACAACAGCATGGTATGACTTGGGTTTGATTACCCTGCTGTTGACGCTGAGCCAGGCTTGGATTTTTGTCCACCATTCGTCAAACTTTTTAATATCCCCGTCATATTTTCCGGGGTCAGTGAAAATCTCGATTTTTGATTTTGACCCTTTATCAGAGTCATCTCCTTCATCCTCGACTTCCATCCTCAGTGGAGGTGGAGCGGGGGTTTGTCCGTGTCCCTGTCTCTGTTCGATGGCTAGGAGATGGTTTGCCAGGGCATTGACCGTTGCTTGGAGTGTGCCAAGCATTGTGTTTAGTGTGCCGAGGGTGCCGTTTAGTTCGGCATGGTTGTTTCCTATTTCATTAAAGATTGCGACGAATTTGTCGTTGACCGATCTGTTCTCAATGACGTTTCGGAGGGATTGGGACATTTTTTTTTATTATGGAAAGGGGGAGATGTTTCTAATAGGGTGCATAGTGGGGGTTTCTCTTTAGTAGGCTTCTGGGTCTAAGCCTTCCAAGTTCTCCTTGGTAGAAGAAAGCCTGATCATCTGGACGCCTTCTTGTCCCGATCTTTTTATTTCTGGCCCTCTGTTCTTCTATATCCTTGGGGATGAACTGGTTTGGATCCGAGTTCTCCCTTTTAACTTGGTGAAGTACTAAAGGTACGATAAGGGGAGACTGTTCCCTCTTTATCGGCGTAGGAGTAAGCGGTGGTAGTGGTGATTTGTTTGGTGAAAGCACGAGAAGAGGTGCTTCCATGATTTGGTCAGCGATCTGGGGAAGGTTTGGTGTGATGCGACCGTTTGCCTTCCAGATGCAGATGACTTGAGTGAGGAGTTCTTCCTCTGACGACCACTGTAAGACTAAGTTATCTACCCCTGCTTCTTTTGCTATCCAATTAATGGCAGCTGAATCGACTACGAGTTCCTCTGGATATCTCAGGTTGGCAAGTGCTACTCTCAGCTCTCTAATCTCCTCTTTGGTGACCTCTAGAGTAGGGTCCCTAGTATATCTGTGCTGTCCCAGGATTTGATGACCGAGGGCTTCCCAAAGGGGAACGGTGTCGATTTGGGGAAGGGCGGCGCGACGAGCGGAGTTGGAACTAGAGCTGCTAGACACTAAGCAAAGTTAGCTTCCCTTATCTACTTCCTAGTGTTTCGTGGGTGGATCTTCGCCGAAGGTTGCACCTACTTGTGATTTGTGAGGTGGCGACGAGCGAAGCCTTTCAAGGCGAGTTTGGCTAGTACTGCGGTGAAAGCAGTAACAAAGTTCAAATGAAACAAGCCTCAAAGCTGAGCTTGTTAAAAGTGTAGAGATGTAAGGCGAAGTGGATGATCACTCAGAATGAAGCTGAAAACTCCAAGTGAACTTTGTTAGAGTTCCTTGGTCTATATTGATGGGTTTATATACTGTACAACCTACGATTATGTAACCAGTACTACGTAGGTAGAGAGATAAGAGGTTGTTCCACCATTGGCTGGAACGTCATGGAATATGAGAGAGTACCACAGCCTTTGATACATGCGTCAAGTGTGAGGCGTGTGGCAGAATGGAAGAGAAGCATAAGCGGAAATGAAATGGTAACATGAGGTGTGGCAGATCTTGAGATCATGCCAGAAATGAAAATAAGAAGCATAAATGTGGCAGCCAATAGGATCCAGTCCTTTGGACAGCCTTGACATGAGGTGCATACCTTGTCCTAGAACAGTAATTGTTCTGGATCAAAGAGTGCACTAGAGAAAGGAACAATATAGTTGGACTTAGAGTCCAAAAAAGAGTGGATGTCTGAGGGCAGGAAAATAGCGTTTGTAACAGAAATCTCCTGCAAAGCCAGTACAAATACAAAGACAGCAAGCAACAGCAGACACCAGTCATCTTGACGATCCCATTGCAGTGAGTCACAAATTTTGTTTGTGTAGCTGCACATAACTCACTTGCACTGATTGCTTGCAGCGACATCATTTCAAGACCAAATTGGTTCAATCGAAATTGGGGGATTCATTTAAGTGTTGACGCAAGCTAATAAACTTCCTTGTTGCCTTCTGAGTAAATAGCTGTCTGTTGTAACACTATGTATGAATCCTCATGGTATCTATGGTATTGTTGATCGACTCAAGCCGGCTAGCAGTCAACCAAAGCCGGGTGTCGTGAGAAGCTGGCTAGGGTCATTAAGCCAGCCACGCCAAGCCG